>CM035152.1:44838691-45044604 GCA_020205615.1 Panax quinquefolius
AATTAACATTTTATTTTAAAATTAAAATAAACTTTTATTTTAATAATAAAATTATTTAGAACCGTAGCTTTTTAAAAAAACTATTCCTGTTAACTAACTTATAATAATATATAACATAGTTAACTAACAAATCTTGGATGAAAAAAAAAAAAAATTTGAATCCTAATAATCTTCATTCCTTTTGAAAATGATTCACGTGAATCATTCTGGCGAGATTCAAATATATATCATATATATATATATATATATATATATATATATATATAATAATATAATCATATATATAGTATATAAGAAACGAGCATACCTACCGCATAATCATATATAAGTTACTAAGTAAGTAATGGACTATATATATATATATATATATATATATATATATATATATATATATATATATATATTGATTAGCAGTACAATATCACGTGAATTCAAGTACGGGATAAGCGAAATCACGTATTTCGCGTTTTTTTTTTTTAAATAAATTTTATACAACAAATTATGCCCAATTAAATTGTTCTAAACACATATCAATATACATATCAAATTAAAACAATTAATAATTTGCATAAAGGTTTGGCTCTGATGCCACTGTTAGGTTTGTAAAATTCAAGAACACAATCAAATTGCATAAATAAGCGAAAACGTGTAAAAATCAGAGTTTAAAATTTTTATAAACCATATACCCGGATCACCCTTTATGCACAATTATTAATTAAACGAAAAATATGAATAAGAAACATACCCTTGAAGATCCGAGCTTCCTCAGGTACAAGTTCACCTCCAATCCTTTTCGCGTTCAACTTGAATCCACCGGGTTTGGTTCCTTCCTTTGATCAACGTTAGCCACCCAAGTGTTTGGTCTCTAGAGGTGATCCACCAAGGAAGAAGAAGAATTCAAGAAGATGGGTGGTTGGCTAAACCCTAGTTTTTCTATCTCTATAGAAAAGGCGTACTCTCCAACCATTGAAATTATAACGTAGTAGTCTTGATATCGATATAAGACTCCTCTTATAAAGATATCAAGTAACCTATTAAAATAAGGTATTATTTAATTAAACCCTTTTAATTAAAGGGCTCCCTAATCTTATTAGGGACAATTAATTAAACTCCTTTAACTAATTTTCCTTCCTAATCCAATTAGGAATAAATGAGAGTACTTTATATTAAATTAATTTCTAAACTCTTTTAGAAATTAAAATAATAATAATAATTGTAATAATATTAATAAGACTCTCTTATTAATTTATATTTAATATTTCTAAAATATTAAATAATAAATATTAAGCTATTTAATTTATTCTATCATCATAGATTAAATTAAATATACATAACATATTTATTACGATTATGCCATTAACTTCTTAAATAATTATTCTTCCTTTTATGGTGTGACCCTTTAGGTTCTCCATATTAAACCGGTTGTGAATAAATCAATTAGAACAATTCTAATCTTATTTAAATAAATAAATTAAACAATTAATTTATTTAAATAAATAATATTTATTCTACAATAGGATAAGCCTCCCCTAGCGATCAACGACTTTCCGGATAATATAGATTTCAACATTAATCATAAAAGAACCTTTGAGTAAATAGTTCTGTACAATTCAATCCTTCCACCATACAATGTCCCAATTAAATATAAGATATGGAATTACTTGTCACAGTCTTATTTTATTTAATTATATGTATTTTCGATCCTTAAATGCACAACTCCAAATAATGCAAATTAGAAACTCCTTTCTAATTTCATTACGCTTTAACCAAGGACTCTTTGGGTTGTCATTTATCGAATCACATAGGACATTTCTCTTCTTTTAATAAGTGGTAGATTCTTTATTGATCATACATTATCTCCATGTACAACTTATTATACCCAAGCATACCCTTTGATATACCCTAAGGGTCTTAAGGAATAAGTCAAAGTATAACTCATCATACACAAGATACTATGATGATCTCAAGTCCAAGGATCACTTGTACTACTATCACTACTGAGAATTCTTATTGACAGCAAGTAAAACTCCATTAGGTATTCCTTAGCGAGCCACGTTCAAATTGAACTTATTCTCTAATAAACACCTACATACTTGCTTTAGTGTCTCCAAACAAATGATCATGAGATCAATCATCCTCATCCAATGAGCAAGCAACGTATGTACCAATCTATCCGGATTCACTAATCCCCAATTTAGTAATCCAATGATTAGGAACTATTTTAGTTTTAAGCTTTCTAAGAATTTAGATCTCATTAGAATGATCATCATCATTATTCTAAAAGTATTGCTTAAAACTATGGGTTTATCACATATTATAAAACAGCATCATGTAGATAATTAAAAGCCTTTAATAAATTAATACTTTTTATTAATAAATGAATAAGATTGTTACAAAGTATATGCTTTATCATCAAACATGATTAGCTTGTGTGCATACTACTTTCATAAGCTTCATCATATCGTTTTGCCTATAAAGCTCCTCCTGCGGCGGCATCAATGCTTGGCCTAGATTGCCACCCTAAATCATTGTAAAATGTATTGATCACCATCCAATCTGGCATCCCATGATAAGGACATTTCCTTAGCATTTCCTTTGCAGTTTTAGCCATAGGAAAGAATTTGGCTAGAAATTTTTGTGCTAAGTCCTCCTAAGTAGTCACTGACCCCACTGGTAGCGAGTGAAGCCAACTCTTAGCTTTGTCCTTCAAAGTGAATGGAAAGAGATGAAGCCTCGTCGCATCATCCGACACATTGTTATAATTGAATGTGTTACAGATCTCAATAAAACTCAGAAGATGTTCATTCGGGTCGTCATTAACCGAACCCCAACACTAGACTGTGTTCTATACCATCTGGATTGTCCCTAGTTTGATTTCAAAGGTGTTCATAGCTATTAATGGCCTAATTATACGCGACTGTAGCTCATTGATTTTTGGCATAGAATAGTCTCTCAATGCATAATGTTCATCGGCCGCCATAAGTACCGGTGTTTCAAATCCCTCTTGTGTATTAGCAGCAATGGTATTCAATCTACAAGCTCTCCCGTTGATGTTGTCCTGTCTAGGCACCAAAGCAGAATTTTGAGATCGAGTTTGCATAAACTAACCAAGAGTACCTGAAACCAAAAGAAAAATAAAATAAAAATGAGATAAGATGTGAATTGTTTAAGTCAGACAAATTTAACTTAAGTTATTGTTGAAAGTAATAAAAATAAACACTTCTCCCCAGCAACGACACCAAAAACTTGTTGGCTTGTTTTGGTGTTAACAAAATAATCACTCACACGCAAGTGCACGCGGTCCACAAGTAATATAAGGTAAGAAACGTATCGATCCCACGGAGAAAAATGAGTATTTTTAGTCTAACATGCAACAACTTTGTAATTACCTTAGCCTGCTTAAACGAATGATTAAGTTGTGAATAAAATATCTAAGCTGATTATCAACTAATAAACTAACTAACAAGCAAATGAGTCAAATTAAGATGATATGGGATTCTAACTTCACTTAGTGCCTTATTCAAATTATATACCTCTTGTTAAGTCTAAATGATTACTACGGATTGCTAGTCAAGAACACAAAGGTAAAACATGGCTATCTCTCAATATACCATGCTCATATCACATATAATCCACAAAAGATAGAATATATATGAACATCCAAAATTACCAAAACCACTATATTTCTATATGACTTAAGATGAATATGGATTTAAGCACAAGTCCTCTCAAATGACTACACGCGGTAATACATTATATGTCTATCCGGATTACGAATCATGAAATCTATCACATGTAAAAATTATGAACACGTGTTAATATGGGTAGATCTGAATTTGTACTTCATTTTCCAAGTTTATATAAATTACTACAGTAGATGGTGATCAAGCATCTAAACAATTAAATCACCCATACTAGGCAATCCAAGCATAATCAATCGTAACCAACAAAGACGCATAGAAATCTGAACTAAGCAAAAAGGTCCATTAGAATCCCATAATGGAGATTAGTTCATCACTGAAGCAATCACCATTATGGGAGTTTGTTCAAGCATGAGATTATGAAATGAAAACAAAGGATCCAAGATATGAAGAAATACAAATCTGATATTTCTTTGTTCAATCCAAATCTTCAAAACTGAATCAATAATCCCATATCAACCAAATTAAAACCCTAATTAAGAAAATCTAACCAAAAGGCAAGAGAGAAGCCAAAAAGCAGAAGTAGGAGCTATGAACTCTCTGTATCTCTTTAAAACCCTAAAATAGTAAAAAAAAAAAAAGATTAAAGTGTAAGTCTATAACCTCCCAATACACCCTTTTAAAGGAAAAACACGCAAATAGAATTTTTAAAGAAAAGTCAATGCTAGTCAGAATTCCTCAGCGCGGCAGTTCTTCCACCCCGTCACGCATATGGGGCGCACGGCCTGTTCCGCTAATCGAACTTCTCTCCTGGCGTGGGCGCGTCATGTCAAAGCTTCATAGGGGCGCGGTCGCGCTGCTGTGATTTCTTGCAGGATGCTTGCTGGTTCTCTGGTTCTCTTTTGATGCTCTATTGGTTGCTTAAGTTGCTGCTGTTGGCTTCAATCTCCTTCTTCTTTTCACTTCCATGCCACTTCTACTTGCCCTGCTCAATGTTATATGCCAGTTCCATCTTTGCTTCACCACAATGCTTGCTAACACACCATTTCCATGCCATTTCCATCCATGATGTTAAGAAAAGAGATTCCTCCTTGCAATCTACAAAATGAAGATAAAACGCATAAAAAGTAACTAAAACACTTAAAGTTAAGCTATAGTTCTAGCAAGTAGATAGTCAATAAGTAGGTATAAAACCTACTTATCATAACACGAGAATATGATGACCTGGATAACATTTATCTATCAAAAATTCAGGAAATCATTAAATAGACAACGCTGATACTGCAGTCAAGAAAGAAGAAAAGATCTGACAACGAAATTGAAAGGAAAATGAAGAAGAAAGAAATGGGGATCCTCTAAGAATAATAAAAAGTCTTCATCAAATTCATTCTAACGGTAATCTTGCAAGAAATTCTAACATCTCTTAATAAAGGCTACATCCGTTGGTGGTTATCCTGTTTTCCAAACATTCGCTTAGTGTCTGAAGTTTTTCCACAAGAATTCACTCTTGAAACTCTTCTGATCTTTAATAAGCCTTGGTATGAAAGATATTGTCATTATCGTATAATGTCTGTTTCTAATCTCTGGAGTTTTCACTCAACTGATTCATTCAATACCACTCAATTCGTTGAAATCTCAAATTCTCCAAATATAATCTTTAATCATTATCTTCCTAACCTCTTAAAAGAATTTGCTCAACTCAACCTTGAAAACTTTCCTCAACCGTTACCCCATATCCATCAAATTCTTATTGCTTTTGATGAATAAATTCATGTCTACTTAGATATATCACTTAAATCTTCTGCCTTAGGATCTCCTAATGATTCTAAAAATAGTGTTCATACATCAGTCTCATCTTCAATAAATATTTTATCTCCTTGCTTGACCACTTCATCCTCACCTTATCAGCAAAATTGTGTGTCTAATTCCTTGTCCTCATCTCATATCGTCGCTCCACACCCTCAACTCCATGTGTCAGTGGCTATAGGTCATCCCTCTGAATATGCCACATTAATCTCCTTATTCATTGATATATCAATCGGGCATTACTTCTTAGAAGTTCAGCAAACCATTGCAAAAAAAAAAATCTCTGATGAAAACAAAACCTTTATTGACATTTTAAATGATAAAATTCTTGAACTAAGTGTTACACTCAGCGATGATCAAAGGGTTGATCATTATATCCAACCATGCCTCTTCTAAAATGATGACAACAAAAGGGGGAGAAAAAGGTATGACAGAGAAGCTAGTTGAAGAGAAGTTGGTTCATAGGGGGAGAATATCTAAAAATGCAGACAATGAGTCAACAAAGGTAAAGTATGCAAGCTCAACCTAGATGAAGCTAGTGCATATAATTGATTCATAAAGACTTGAAGTAATTATTTTTGGGCCTGTAATATTTTGTCAAGACCATGTGGTTATCTTTTATGTGGATGATTTAATTATGCATGAATGCTTAACTTCCATCGTGAATGCCATGCTATATGCACATCATTTTACTCATATCTGTTGGTCTAGTAATATAATGACTTACTATATATTAAGTCATTTATAATCATGCATATATATTAAATGAAATTACTTAAATGGATTGCTATAGTATTTTTGTCATCATCAAATATGGGGACATTGTTGGGAATCTAATAATAGAATAGTAGATTGTTTAATTAAGGGGGAGTTTAATTAGATCCCTGATTAGATTCCAAAATATATATGATTTGATGATGAAGCATGTATGTGACTTAATATTGAAGTTTATAAAATATATTTGTATGAATAAGTTTTGTACAGTCCTTGACTGAGATATCTATGTACAAGAACTTAGAATAGTATGATCAAACTTGTTAGGTTGATCCTTATCCTAAATGTATATGTTATTGATAGGATCATTGTAAATAGACTGCTCTGCATAAAAGAAGAATTGATCACAGAGTAATTTTACATGTGCTTAATGTATATCTAAACAAGTAGGTTGTGTAAAGTTCTTCAAAAGAATTGATGTACAAGGACTTACATTAGAAAGATCAAATAAAGTTAGGTTGATCTTATGGGAATTAATCTGATGTATAGATGACATAATATTTCGATCAAAAGGTTACTCTGCCAGTTCACAATATGAAGATATTTCGTAGAGTCCATATTATTCGTACAACATCAGAAGATGAAAAAGTTCACTTCAGATCACAAACAAAAACTTAGTTCATGAAGTGATCACTTAATCTAAAAGACGCAAGGCTCATCCCCATAAAGAAAATTATGTGTGCACATTATAAGATGATCGTAGAATTCACTCCATCTTGCAGACAAAAAATCAATTTGTGAAGAAAGTAAATGATCTCAAAACTATAAGGCGAACACAAAGATGCACAAGGAGTTAAAAAAGTTGTTAAACATCATTTGGCAATATCAATCACTCAACTAAAAGAATAAAGGAACAGAAGAGGTCGAATCAATCGTAAATCTCAATTCTATAACTCTTACAGCAACAACGGATCGTAAAGCTCATGTAAGGTCTGACAATGAGACTAAAAAATGGAACATTGTAAGATGATGATCTCAAGGCATCAGAAGATATTATAGGGAGAAAACAAAGAGATATCCAACGGCTAGTTAGCCAAAAGTAAGTTATCTGAAAAGTAAAAAAAGATACTGACTGATGTAACAAGTTTTAAGTTTGAAAGTACACCGACGCAGAGCCTTAGAAAGTCTACATTAGAGATAGCAAAGTATTTATTCATTAAATGCTTTAATGGATATTTCTCAATGGGAAGAATTCAGAGAAGTATAAAAGACAGATTCATTCAAACAAAGAATGATGATGAGCACTAAACATCCATATATGAAGAATCATCATCTAATATGAACATAAAGCTAAACAAGAGAATGTAGAGTAAGGAAAACTCTACGAACAAAGAAATGTTCATTGCTACCAAGTCCAAAGAGAAAGGACGATTAAAGAGATAATCTTGGTAGCACCTCATCAGATCAGAAGAAGCTGATGGGAATATATCAAGGTCAGAGTTGCAGTGCTAGAGACCAGAAGAGCTTGAGAAGCTCAGGAGAAAATGAGTCAGAACCAGAGCCGTAGAGCTAAGAGAGTGGAGGACATGGCAGAACTAAAGATCCAAATCTGAAGAAGCCATTCAGTTGATATTGAAAAAGTTAATGTAGTAGAACATAAAGAAAACCTTAGATTTATACCACACACTTCATCATGAACACTCAGAATCAACTAGTCAAAGTAGATGAACACAAGTCTGCATTCTAAGATTGTTTAAAAGCTGTTAAGCACAAAAGATGAGAAGGGAATAAATGAATAACTTAGTAACACATTAATTTTGATCATGAGTATCTGGAGACAATCAGAAGAGATCAAGCTTCAACAACAGAGTTCACCATGCATCAAGAAGATGATCAACAAAGGTGTTAACTTCAATAAGATGAAAAGCGTTCAAGCCATTTAACAGCACCTCTACAACACTTTTCCAACCAGAAGAAGGGTCAAAGGATCCTAGTATATGTGGCCGAATTGGGGTCAGAAGATCTAGGTTCTTATAACTAAAGCAAGATCAGAGGATCCTTGTCCTAGGAACTAAATTATCCAAGTTTGTTGGGCTTGAAGAGGTCTGAGTTAAATTATCTGTTAAGGACTAAAATATCCAAGTCTGCAGGGCTTGAAGAAGTCTGAGTGTCCTTATCTGATGAGACTAAAATATCCAAGTCTGCTGGGTATGAAGAGGTCTTTGTGTCCTTGTCTGTTGAGACTAAAATAACAAAGTCTGCTAGGCTTGATGGCGGCAATGTGTCCTGGTCTTGGTGACCAAATCATTTAGTGGATTCCATGCGTATTAATCAGAAGAGTGGGATAAGAGTTGTTCAGTCTCTGAACCACTTAAAATCTCTTGTGTCCTATACATTCTGAAATTTACCTTCTACATTATATACTTACTATATCTGCCATGTGTTTGATTATTCATTGAACTTGTTTAAGAACTAAGATTTTTAAGTGAAATCTGTAAGGGGAGTTTTCAAACTAATATTCCGCTGCGTATAGATAATCTTGATTAATTAATTATTTGGTAATTCAAAAAAATAATTCTTAAAGGATTTTAAAGGATCTATTTAACCCCCCCCCCCCCCCCCTTATAGATCTATATTGTGCCTTTGGGAAATAACAAGATGGTCTTGATCAACCGACGGTTCCGATGTTTGTACGGTTAGAGAGTTTTCAGAATAAAAACCACAGTCATTTAGTTTAGCTTCGACTCTAATTGATGTAATGAATTGGATTGCTCATTTAGAGAAGATCTTTGATTTTTTTGGGGGGGTGCTCGGATAATCAGAGTGTTACGTGCATATTATAAGCTAGAGGGGAATGCACAGAGGTGGTGGAAGACGATTAAAATAACAAAAGGTGATGAATATGTTTAGACACTTAGTTAGGTGGATTTTTGTGAGGTCTTTTATCAGAATTACTTCCCAGCTGTTGATAAAGAGGTCTATGCTAGAAAGTATCTGTCTATTCGGCAGAAAGATGATGAGTCCATCACTGATTTTATGTGAGGTTCACTAAGTTAAGGTGAAACTTATGGGAACCTCTATAGGACCGCAATTTTAATAAGTAGAAAAGTTCAAGTGGAGAATTCATTATAAGTATCGCCAACATCTCATTAATAAATAATTTTTAAATGTGTCAGCAGTGGCTAATGCGGCCAATGACATTAAGATGAAATGGCATGACTTTCATTCTTCTAAACTAGAAGGGAGTCGGAAGAGGGACAGAGATGACCAGCAAGTTTAAGCTTTGGGTTAGCATGGGAGGAATCATGGTGGTTAGTGGAATAAGAATCTTGGTGGTTAGCAGGGGCAATGGCATGGTCATAATTAGAATAATGGTTATCAGTAATTGCCTCAACAGGGGCAGAATCTTAAACTTTAACTACTTTGGCAAGGTCAGAATCGTTGGCAGTGGCAAAATCATCAGCAGGGGCATAATTCGGGTCGTTATCTAGGACTAGCTGGTAGGGGTAACCCAAATCTTATTCTGGTAGCTCTTTGTGCTACTTACAAGGCTAATCAATTGGGGAAGTAGTGTCATAGAGTTACTGGTGCATGCTTCTTATATGGACAGATGAGTCATATTACTAGAGATTGTATTGGGCCACGTGGTAATGGTGGAGGCGATGATAATGGTGCCAATGGAAGTTAGCGTTAGGGTGATCGGGTGTTTGCCTTGACATATAACCAGGCGGCAGGTGTGGTAGGTGTGGCAAATACTATTTATGGCACTCTTTTAGTTGGCAGTCATGAGGCTTCTATTTTATTCGATAATGGCTTTACTCATTTAGTTGTTGCAAATTCTTTTGTTTGACACCTTGGTGTGCCATCTCAGTCCTTAGATTCTATTATGTTTATTGCTACCCCGATGTGGACTTTTGTTGTTATTTCTGATTTGTATCGAGAGTGTCTGATCAGTTTTGGAGATAAGGTTCATGGGGCTAATCTTCTTCGCATATGTATGCATAATTTTAATTTTATTCTTATGATAGATTGGTTAGATAAGAACCAGGTCACAATTGATTGTCAGGCGAAGAAAGTTATATTTGGAGATGTGAATTCTCCGGAGTTTGTGTTTCAAGGTTTACGATCGAGTAAGGTGGTGAAATTAATTTCATCTTTGAAGGCTGTGAAGTTAGTGGCAAAGGGTTGTGAAGTATATTTGGCATTTGTGAAGGACACTTCTATAGGTGAGTCTCCTATTGAAGATGTTATAGTGGTTCGCTATTTTCCCGATGTGTTTCCTGAGGAATTGTTAAGATTTTCACTATAGCGAAAAGTTGAGTTTACTATAGAGCTTATTCCTGGTGCGGGGCCTATCTCTAAGGTGTCATATAGGATGACACCGTTGGAGTTACAGGAATTGAAGGAACAATTGCAGGAGCTACTAGATCGTGGTGTGATTCGACCTAGTGTATCGTCGTGGGGTGCTCCGATTTTGTTTGTGAAGAAGAAAGATGGGTTTATGAGGCTATGCATATACTACAAGGATTTGAACAAGATTACCATCAAGAATCGGTATCCATTACCGAGGATTCATGACTTGTTTGACCAACTTTAGGGAGAGAAGTATTTTTCAAATATAGACTTGAGGTCATGTTATCATTTGTTGAGGGTGAAAGATGGGGATATCTCTAAGACAGCTTTCCGCACTCGCTATAGGCATTACGAGTTTCTGGTGATACCATTCAGGTTGACTAACACTCCGACAGTGTTTATGAATTTGATTAATCGAGTGTTCAAGGAGTATTTGGACCAATATATCATTATCTTTATTGATGACATTTTGGTTTACTCTAAGTCTATGGAAGAGCATGAGGAGCATCTTCGCACATTTTTGGGGATTTTGCAAAAATAGAAGTTGTATGCTAAATTTTCTAAATGTGAGTTTTTGTTGGATCCGTTTGCATTTTTGGGCCACGTGGTGTTTGTTGAAGGCATTAAGGTAGATCCTGCGAAGGTTGAGGCTATCACTAAATGACCAAGACAAACTAAAGTGCTGGAGGTTAAGAATTTCTTGGGTTTAGCAGAGTATTATAGGCGGTTTTGGAAGAGTAGGTGAAGTTGTCTATCGATTAGTTTTGCCTCCACAACTAACTCATGTGCATAATGTGTTTCATGTATCGGTGTTGAAAAGTTATCATTATCATCCATTTCATGTGGTGCAATATATGTTTGATAAAATTTGGGAGGATCTTACTTGTAAATAGCAAGCCGAGACAATTTCAGATCGTCAAAAGCAGATTATGAGGAGGAAGACAATTTCGTTTGTTAAGATTTTGTGGAGGAACCATTCGAAGCAGGAGGATACATGGGAAATGGAGGAGTCTATTCTTTTGATTCTGGGGACATAATCATTTTTAAGGGGGAGGTAATGTAATACCTAGTAATAATACTAATAATAATAATAATAATAATAATTATTATTATTATTATTATTATATTATTATTATTATTATTATTATTATATATATATATATATAATAAAATAGAACCTATTTTGAATATTTTATTTGACAAAGCACAAGGACGGTTCAGATTCATTCTAACTTAATCCTTCCAACTTAATCTAAAGGCTCATATTTCTTTTCGCCCAAATCAAATTCACCCTTACACACTTTTCTCTCATATTCACACAATCTTTCTCTCTTCTCTCTTCTTCATACACAAACAAATAATAATAATAATAATAATTATTATTATTATTATTATTATTATTATTATTATTATTATTATTATAATAGTACTAATACTAATAATAGTAATAATTATAATTATTATAATCTATATAATAAATCTATATAATAAAATAGAACCCATTTTGAATCTTTCATTTGATAAACCACAAGGACGGTTCAGATTCATTCTAACTTAATTCTTCTAACTTAATCTAAAAGCTCATATTTCTTCCCGCCCAAATCAAATTCACTCCTACACCCTACTCTCTTTCATGTTCACACACAAAATCTTTCTCCCTCCTCTCTTCTTCACACACACAAACAAATAATAATAATAATAATAATAATAATAGTAGTAGTACAAATAATAATTATAATAGTACTAATAATAATAATTATTATTATAATAATACTAATAATAATAAATATTATTATAATAGTACTAATAATAATAAATATTATTATACTAGTACTAATAATAATAATAATTATTATTATTATTATTATTATTATTATAAAATAATTATATTATCTATATAATAAAAGAGAACACATTTTGAATCTTTTATTTGACAAACCACAAGAACGGTTCAGATTTTATCTCAATTCTTCCAACTTAATCTAATGCTCACATTTCATCTCACACTAAAAATTTTCGCCCAAATCAAATTCACCCCTAAAAATTCTCGCCCAAATCAAATAACAATAATAATAATAATTATTATTATTATTATAATAATAATAGTAGTAGTAGTAGCAGCAGTAGTAGTAGAAGTAAAGAAGAAGATCAAGAAAGAAGTAATAACGACAATAATAATAAAAAATAAAAATAATAATAACACTAATAATAATTATAATTATAATAGTAATGATAATAATAATAATAATAGTAATAATAATGATAATGATAATAATAGTAATAGTAATAATTTTAATAATAATAATTTATTACAATAATTATAATTATTATTATAATAATAATAATAATAATTTTAATAATTTTAATAATCAATGACATTAAGACAGCATAATAATAAAAATAAAATAATAATAACACTAATAATAATTATAATTATAATAGTAATGATAATAATAATAATAATAATAATAGTAATAATAATGATAATGATAATAATAGTAATAGTAATAATTTTAATAATAATAATTTATTACAATAATTATAATTATTATTATAATAATAATAATAATAATTATAATAATTTTAATAATAATAATAATAAAATAATAATATTAATATTAATAACAAAATAATAATTATAATAATTATTATTATAATAGTAATAATAATTATAATAGTAATTATTATTATTATAACTATAATAGTAATAATAATAATAATAATTGATATTATGTGATTATAATTGTTATTATGGTGGTGTGGTGAATTATGAAAATTGTTATTGATGATTTTTAAGTTTTGTAAACAGGTTTAGATTTTTTTGGATATCTATTTTTAAAGAAAAATTAATTATTGTAAAAATTTGGTAAATTATGATAATTGTTATATCTGATTGTATGTTATTTTAGGTTGCAAAAATTTTTTAAGTAATGTAGTATTTTTTGTTACGTCGTGTCTTTAGGCACGGGCAATTACTAGCGTCCGTGTACAACCAAGTATCCACTAGTATTACTAGCGGACATGATTATACTTAATTCTATTTGAAATATGGAAATAGTCTGTCCGCTAGTCTTACTAGCGGACGTGTACAACCAACTGTTTATAACCTCAACCTGCCTTTACATATTAAACCAGCTGTTTACAACCTGCCTTTAACAAATAAAATGAGATCCTCTTTGTACATATTAAACCACCTGTTTACAACCTTGCCTTTAACAAATAAAAGAAAGATCTCCTGCAACATCACAACAATACCTCCTAACGACATCACAGCAACATAAACCTCCTGCAACATCACAAACACAACAAAATAAAATCACAACAATATAATGTTCAACCAAACAGAAAATCAAATCAAACAAGCCAAACTAAGAAAAATTAAACCATCAAATGTTAATGCAAACTTACTGTACCATTAAACAGAAGAATAATCACTTCTACAAACAAACGAATTGGATTCCTCATTATATATTAAGTCCAGAGCTTCAAAGCTCTCTATTCAATCCCCAATTACTAGTATATAATAGTAAAAGTACAAAAAACAATTTCCAACGCAAGAACAAACCCATCTAGCTAATAAAACAGTCAAAGTGGATTAAAAAAAAATCTGTAATTGCAATTTTGAATTAATTGTCAAAGTGAATACAACGATCAATCAGATTCTAGCTTTTACGTGAAGAAAATTGTAGGGGGATACAACAGTCAAATTCATAGATGTATGGTGAAAATCAAGGTTGTTAGGATTAGGATACTTAACATCTTGGTAATGATTGTAAGAAATAAAAATTCATGCAGGAGCTAAAAGAGCTTTAAGAAATAAGCTCTAGAATTTCCACTATTTGAACCCCCAACTAATTATATTTGATTAGTAATTAGAGGGAGGATTTACTCCTCAGATAGTAGAGACAGAAAGATAAAGCAGGATTCTAGCAAATTATCGCCCCGAAAATGGGAAATTCTCTAATGAAGCTCAAATTAGACAGGGTTGGTAAACAACTCAAATAAACACAAAATTAATTAAGTTCTGGAACCCAGCAACACAGTAATCATATGGGTTTACATAAATTTCATTAACATACCTCTGAAGGAAACAAACTTACCGATTAAATATGCCAAACTTGCTGTCGATTTGCTGTATTTTGCTTCTAGGGTTCTAGCCAATTACCCAAATAGTCGATTTACTATTTTTCGCTTCTAGGGTTCTAGCCAATTTATCCAATTCGCAGACCGTAGCGTATTACATATTAGTATTTGACAAAGAAACATTCTGCTGCTGCGGACAGAAATTCGGATCAATATCTAATTCCAAATGATCAGTAGAATTAAACCCAATTTCAGTAGTACCTCCACTTGACCTCTTTTAGTCACTGAGTTGCTTAGGGGTGTCCGAAAATGAGGTATTGAGGGAAGGGAGCTCTGCAATGGAACTAGCCGCAGCTTTTAGTAACCACTCCACGACCTTACTGGGCTGATCATATCCGAACCGATCTTGAAGATCGTAAACTGTATCGCTGTCTTGACAGAGAGCCGAGCACGACGGTCCCTAGGCCCTCTCGAGGTCCAAACTTTTATCGTAAAATTGATGCTAGGCCCTCTCTTTGTTTCCAAACTTTGATACTATTTCCAAACTTTGATCGTAAAATTGATGTTGGGCGTGCGGTTATAACCGTCCGCTAATATGTATAGCGGATTTCTTTTTAATGGGCAAAATGGGCTAAACTTTTCACATATTACGTCCGCTAGTAAGTCTAGAGGATAACGTATTTTTAAATTAGATCTCAATCATTCATTTAACAAACAGATGATTAAGATATTATATGTCGATTTTTTGATCCATAAAGAAATAGATCTTATGGATCATTCCCATATATATATATATATATATATATATATATATATATATATATATATATATATTAATTGGATTTTGTCATTTATTCGGGTCAAAGTAGTCATTAAGTTTATTTGGGCTAAGAAGTATTAATAATAATGGATAAATTAATTTGGTATAATTGGGTCTTAAAACTAATTGAGTTTAATTTATATGTGGGTAATAAATCCTATTAAAACTAAAAGAATTAATAATATGTATTAATTAATAAATAAATAAATAAAACATGAACATGTAATCTATTCATTCGTTTGATAAAAGAAAAGACGAAGAAGAGAGAGCAATGGCGGCATAAGAACCACTACAAAAAAATGGTGATTTTGCAACAAATAATTTTCATTGCTAAATGTGCGAAATTTCGTTGCCAAATGTCATTTGCAACAATTTTTCGTTCGTTGGACATTTCGTTGCGCAATGAGCGTTGCTAATTGTCTAGCAACGAATGTTTTTTCCCATTGCAGAAAGTAATATATTTCGCAATGAAATTTTGTTTTCATGTAAAAGCATAAGATCATTTAGCAACAAAATATTTTGTAGCAAATTTATTAAGAAATTGTTACTGAAAAATAATTTTCGTTGCAAAATACGCCTAATTGGCAACGAAAAGAATCTTTTTATTTTTCAAAGAAGATAAAATTCGTTGCATTTGATACACATTTGCCAACGAAGTTTGCCGTTACTAATCAATATAGAAATTGTTGCCTTAATTGGTTTTCGTTACTAATTGTGTACGTTTTGGTAACGATGTTTGTTGCTAAATGGACAAAATAAGCCAGTAATAATTTAATTTGCAATGAAATTTTACGTTCCCGTCATTTGCAACGATTTTTCGTTCGTTCGACATTTCGTTGCGCAATGAGTGTTGCTAATTGTCTAATAACAAATTTTTTTCCTGTTGCAAAACGTAATATATTTCGCAACGAAATTTTATTTTCATGTAAAATCATAAATCATTTAGCAATGAAATATTTTGTAACAAATTTATTAAGAAATTGTTACTAAAAAACAATTTTCGTTGTAAAATACGCCTAATTGGCAACAAAAAGAATCTTTTTATTTTTTAACGAAGATAAAATTAGTTGCATTTGATACACATTTGCCAACGAAGTTTGCCGTTACTGAACAATATAGAAATTGTTGCCTTAATTGGTTTTTCTTGCTAATTGTGTACATTTTGGTAACGATGTTTGTTGTTAAATGTACAATTAAGCCAGTTATATATTAATTTGTAACGAAATAAATATTGCTTTTCTTTTGTTATGCAACGAATGTCAAAATTATTTTATAAACAAAAAAAATTGTCTCAATAACCCCATAACAAATTATGACAGAAATTCCAAAAAACTAAAATATTATTAATTAAATAAAATCATACGATACATGATCATTCATCATCTTTACAATCAAACTTCGTACCGATTGACATGGCTCTCTTTTCAATGTAAGATGTAGACACCAAAACTGGATACTGATTTCTCAATTCAGATCCATAGGGACTTTGGCTCCTTTCGTTCTTCAGCATTTTTCTCTCTAAATCTGAATTCGTTGGATGAACAACATCTCTATCCAATCCTGGTTTGGAAGACTGGGTTTTTAATAAATATTTACGCCTTCGCCTCAAGAATCTGAAATTCATCAAAGAAAATAGTGAAAACCCCAGTTGCTAGTATGTCTTCCTTATTCAATACGCAAGAGATTAAATACTCCCGCGTTCCCAAATTAGAGCCGCATTTTAAAAAAAAAACTACTTTTAAGAAAAAATTATTTTACCAAACATATTTCTAACAGTGTACTAAAATTATAGTAGTGGTGACATGATAGTATTCAATCCAAGTATAGTATAAGTAATGAACGAGCTTCGTGTTACTTTTTATAGTGTAAAATTAGCTATCTATCTCTAATTTTGAAACGAACTAAAAAGCAAATTTTATCTTTAATGAAAAGAAGAATGCATCTATATTTTTGGAAACAGAATGCATACAGGATTTCAGCCAAAAGGATATCCCTCTTCTGCTTTGTACTCTGCAGTTTCTTCTTCTTTGAAACAAATTCCTATATATGATCAAGATAAAAGATGAAAGATAATCAGAATAAAATCAAGACCAATAAAATTTTTAAACTTATGAAAGCCCCGATCAACAAGCATATACAACCACCAAATCATTCACTACTAGAATAAAGGATTATAAGCACATGATTTAAATTTCTTAGCTTATCAAAAATTAAAAAATAAAGCACATGATTTCAAGCCCTGCCATTAATTGAAATTTTAAAAAAAAAAGAAAAACATAAATTGGACGAGAGGAAGGATATATATTAAAGATTGAACCTTTTGCAATTCCAAGTACTCTTGCAGTAGTCTTCGATGCTTGAGTCGCACCCTGACTTTGTCAGATTGATGAAAATCCCGGGAAGCCCAGTAAATTAGAAGGTTCAACATTTATGAATTAAAAATAATTTTATTATTAAAAAAATGACACTAGATACCTGTCTTAAGTACATAACTTCATCACCTAGCTGAGGGATGTAGCGATAACCATCCTCTTGCTCTGACAACAATAGCCAGTTAGATTTTCTCTGTGTGTTATGAGACTTCCTTCCAGCCTACAGTCCCATAAAGCCAACTTAAAAATGTATAATAGACGACTTTGCACTGGGAAAGCAGAATGATGTCATTCAAGTGAATATATCAGCTTCACATGAGAAGAGAACAACTAAACTAAAAGAGATTGGACTTTTCAACCTTTAATAGACTAGCATCCCAAAATTAAGAAAGAAAATTTTCTAACAAGACTTTTGCCTCTATTTTTTGAAAGAATTCAAGCAGCTATCCAAAAGGAAAATATCTTATTTGAATGAATAGATGATCCAGTTCTTAAATGAAAATATCTTCTCAAAGTCAAAGAATCATTAGTAAAAGATCACAATAAAGTAACGACCTCAAATATTATTCCCAAAGTTTACAAAACTTACAATCTTACAATCTTACAGATATATTACATAGATTCAATAAACTTGCTCAATTATAACAAATGACTGTTAAAGACTTCCATCAAGAATTAAATGACATAAAAGCAGAATTTTTTATTTAATTTTTGAAAAAAAAAACCGTTGAACCAACTCAGGCAAGTATTCAAGACCTCCAACGCGAAGTTAAAAACATAAAATCTGAAGTTAAAGCATTAACTGTCATTATAAACGATCTCCAAAAGAAATTTTCAGAACATGAATGTAAATCCTCTTCTGATGAAGAAAATAATGAACTTTTTGTTAAGGAATATGAATACGTTATAAAATCTGTGATCTCCTTGATTTATACCCAACCTTGATTCATGCCCAATCAATTTTTATTGTTTGATTTTCCTTTATGTAGGAACGTAAATTAGGCAATGACAGTGTATAGGTTTTAATTGAGGATCCTAAATTGATCCCTGTTCTTTATATATATATATAGTCCTTTCTTCTAATGAATATATACAAGTGTAGAATATTGATTTCTTTCATGGTATCGAGAAGCGAGAACGCCTCGACAAAAAAAAAAACTATAGTTTTTCTCTCTTTTTCTTTTAGCCGTCATCTATGGCAGGAAAGCAAACCAAGCCTGAGGCCGATAACTACGGCAATCCAAATGATCCTTTTTATCTTCACCACTCCGATCAACCTGGAGTTGTGCTTGTCACTCAACTATTGAATGAAGAAAATTATGGCACTTGGAGTCGTGCCATGCTCATGGCCCTCAGCATCAAAATAAAGAAGGCTTTATCAATGGCACCATTCAAAAACCACCAATTACATCCATCGTAGAACTCCAACAATAGACGCGTTGCAACAATCTCGTGAAATCATGGCTTCTCAATTCAATCTCACACGATATCGGAGCAAGTGTAGTATACTGATGAAATTCGCTCATGAAATTTGGGGCGACACGGAGGAGCGTTTTTCACGCATCAATAGTGTCCATCTCTTTCATGTTAAAGAAGGAATCCATGATTGTAAACAGGACAACATGACCATTGGCGCTTATTACACCAAACTAAAGGGCCTCTAGGATGAACGAGATGCACTATGTTCTTTTTCATCCTGCACTTGTGGCACTGTAAAAGAGGTTATTCAGTTTCAACAAAGTCAAAAGACTATGAAGTTTCTCATGGGCCTCAATAAAACTTACGCTGCTATTCGGGGATAGATTCTACTCATGGATCCACTTCCTACTGTTAACAAAGTTCATTCTCTCATTCTCCAGGATGAAAGAAAACGAGCAATATCAAAGGGAAATGCACCCATGTCTGACATTGCGGCCTTTGCCGTAAGAAAAAACTCACGAAATTCTGAAAAAAAATTCACACCAAAAAATCCTCATTTGAAATGTGAAATTTGTGGCAAACTTGGGCACACCTCAGAGACTTGCCGAGCACATCTTAAATGTGATTATTGTGGCTGGAACGGTCACACCATTAACGTATGTTGTAAGACCCCAGCTTTTATAAATAAAGATGAATTTTTTTTTATAAATATTATTTTTGAATATTATGGAATAAATTTGATATAATGTTATAGTTGTGGGTAATATTTATAAATTTTGCAAAGTAAGCAAGTTGTTATAAAATATTACGTTTGGTGGGGAATATTCTTTTTGTCGGGGAATATTCGACGACGGCTCAATCATTAGTGGACCCCATTGGAAGTATTATAAGTAGTTAGAAAACGCGACAAAATTATTTTTCTATAAAAATAACTAGCAGAGGTGTTACCACAAAACCGTTGAACTACCCTAGTAGTAAAAAAATACGATGTCTGGCGTAGTTGTATAGTAGCACACGATATTGATTATTGATGCTTACGTGAGAAGTCACTCAGCTATGCTCAATTATTGCTACAGTAATTGCTACATCATATCCCTTATATTATTGATTCAATTATTGTCACAGTATCATCTGTATAATATGTATTAAATTATTAATTGAGACGACAAGTTATAAATGATTAATAATTGTTGAAAGATTAAATATGTGTTGATTAAAAATAAAATGATTTGTGGTAATATTTATTCAATCCTTGATGTATATAAAGAGTCTGTTATGAGACGTTTGTGGTAAGTTTGATTATTTTATGGGGGGCCCATATGTCATCATCTAAGAGTCTCTTCGTCAATAGTAATTACCTTTGTGAATAGTAATTACCTTCGTCAATAGTATTTACCTTCGTCAATAGTAATTACCTTCTTCAATAGTAATTACCTTCGTCAATAGTATTTACCTTCGTCAATAGTAATTACCTTTGTGAATAGTAATTACCTTCTTCAATAGTAATTACCTTCGTCAATAGTAATTACCTTTGTGAATAGTAATTACCTTCTTCAATAGTAATTACCTTCGTCAATAGTAATTACCTTCGTCAATAGTAATTACCCCTTCGCAAATAGTAGTTGTCCCTTGATATTACGAAGAGTTAATTGCCTCTTGATTGTTCCAGGGGTTAATTACCCTTCGCATGAAATAATAGTTGTCTCTTGATATTACGAAGAGTCATTTTGACCCTTCGTTAAGACCAAGAGCCACCCTCGGTTTTTCTATAAATAGAAAGTTCATTCCTTCATTATTTCTTACTTAATTCAATCGAAACTCTAGAGAGAGAAACTATAGAGAGAAAAAAGAAAAGTATTCTCGCTACTTCACTTTTCCAATATTCAGGTTCTTCTAAGGTAAGGGATATTATTTGTTGTGCCGTAAAAGGGTGTTATTCTTTCTTATTCATGAAGGAACTTCATTATTCCATTCATTATTATTCTGTTGGAATAACTTTGATACGCGATACCCTACCCTATACTTGGTGAAATCCTCATTATTCCATTCTTTATTATTCATTGAATAACTTTGATATACACAGCATACCCTATACATAATCTGTATCGTGGTTTTTACCCTATACTTGGTGACATTCTTATATTATTCATTGGAACATCACATGCGTGTGTTTTTACACCGGACACGTTTCCGCTTTTATTATTATTACATTGGAACATCTTGTGCATGTGTTTTACACCTAACTCGGTTCCGCCTTTATCATTCTGTTGGAATATCCTATCTCGTGTGTTTTACACCGATCCAGTTCCATCTTTATTATTACTCGTTGGAACATCCCAGCTTGGGTGTGAATTTCACCTGGTTACATTATTATTATTACATTGAATAACTCATTACATCTGAAGTCTGCATGCGTGGTGATTTCCTTTGTTATTCCATTCTTTATTATACCCAATTGGTTAAAACTTTGACTTATACTCCATGAAATTAGTAGAATATTCTTGATATTTGCGTTTCATCCAAAGATCTTTTCATGGAAATATTCTTCGATCATTCTTGAATTTTACTCTACAAAGCGAAGATCATGTTGACAATTTGGGCGTTATTAGTTCCCGAATAAATTAATTCGTGAACTTGTTTTATTGAATTATTATGTCATTGTCATCATCCTCATGTTATATTATGTTATCTTTGGCTTACGTGCATAGATGAATTTAGTATGATTATGACCGGGGATCATTCTTATAATCATGGCTTTTATATAAATGATGTGATAAAAGTCCTCGGTGGCTTTAGTAATGCAATGATGGATAGTTTTGGTATGATTATGACCGGGGTGATTCGGTATAGTCATGACCATTGATAATTTGATGAAAATCCTTGATCGTGGTGCAGGGGATGATTAGATATTGTGGTTTATTCATTAAATCGAGTCTTAGTGATAAAAATTTATGAAAACCTTTTAAAACCTAAAAGATAGTAGACTTTATTTTCTACTTGACTCTTTTAATGGATTGCATATTCATTGCAGATTAAACCGGTTGTCTATTGTATTTTATCGGTTTAACATTGTTGAAGACTATTGATAATTTATTCGCATTATCTTAGTTATAATATTTCTTCTTGGGCTAGTTGAGCTCACCCTTTCTTTCACCGTTTCTCTTCGTGAAATGAGAATATAGTTGGGGACGAGTCTGGGGAACAGAGTAATGGTCCAGAGGATAGCATTAGTAGTCCTCACTATTACGTGAAATAGTGTGATAATAATTGTAATGAGGACTCCTTTTGAGTTTGTATAATATCTAGTAGACAATATTTGTATTCAAACTCACGCTTTATGTCGTATTGTACTTACGGCAGTTATATTAGTAAGTCAGATTTAAATTACATTACCACGTAAGTGGCGACCCAAGATGGGTGACGTATACCTAATTTTGGGGGCGTCACATATGTCGTAAGTTACACAAAAGGAATTCCGCTGGTGGTAAACTTGATCAACAAGAGCGTAAGAATTTTACCTCTAAGGTCTATCATGCCAATTCCAATCTGATAACACCCCCCCACCTCCTTGACCTCACGTTGAGCAGATGCATCGAAATTTAATGACGCTTCTTAACAATAATAAGCCCAATTCCATGGCTACTCATGTTGGTGGTGCATCCTCTATAGGTGATCTCTCAGGTACAACCTTTTGTGCTTCTGTTTTTGGTAAAGGAATGTGTTGCATACTTGACACAGGAGCCACAGATCACATGATTTGCTCTCCAAACTTGTTGACTACAACTTCACAAGTTACCAACCGAAATGCCAGCACCTTCCCGATGGAGCGATTGGTTGCGTCATCACACACACAGCAAAGATTCATTTTGACGATTTTGGCGTTACATGATGTCCTCTGTGTTCCATCTTTTAAATTAAACCTGATTTCTATTAGCAAGCTTGTTTGAAGTTCCCACTGCCTTGCTATATTTACTAATGATGTTTTGTATGTTTCAGGACCAACGATCGGGGAAGATGATTGGGACGGAACTGAACGAGTGAGACTTTACTACCTTGATACTTGAAGAAACCCGGATGCAGCTCGATCGCAGCAGCCTCCTCTCATTCCCCGAGACTTTGGCATCAACGCCTTGGTCATCTTTCAAATAAGAGTCTTCGTTTGATTTATAAATCTGTTAAAGACATGTTTTTTTTTATATTGATAATTGTTTAATTTGCCCATTAGCTAAACAAACATGTGTTCAATTTCCATTAAGTTCTAATACTACTCATGCACCATTTGAATTAATTCATGTTGATATCTGGGGAGGGTACCATGTTCCTACAATCACTGGTGCACGATACTTTCTCACTATTGTCGATGATCATACTCGGTGTACATGGGTTTATTGATGCATCATAAATCCGACACTCCTAAATACATCACCACATTCATCAATTTGATTGAGACACAGTTTTCCTTGAAAGTTAAAATTATTCGTAGTGATAATGGTTCCGAATTCAGAATAACAAAATTTTATTCAGATAAAGGAATCATTCATCAAACTAGTTGTGTCTCCACCCCACAACAAAATGGAGTTGCCGAAAGAAAACACCGCCACCTTTTTAATGTGGCACGATCCTTATTATTTCAAGCTAATCTTCCTAAACAATTTTGGGGAGATGCCATATTAGTTTCCACCTATCTCATCAACCGAACTGCCACATCAGTACTTAAAGGAAAAACCCCTTTTGAGATGTTTTTACATAAACTGTCCACCTATGATCATACGAGTCTTTGGGTGTTTGTGTTTCGCATCCACACACCATCATCGCCCCACAAAATTTGATCTGAGAGCCACGCTACTCTCTTCCTTGGGTATCCGTGCACGTCGAAAAAGGATATCGAGTTTATGATCTCTCAACCGGTAAAATATTTGTCTCACGAGATGTTTCCTTTCATGAGACCATTTTCCTTTTCCCTATTCATTACCGCAAGTTCTCCTCTGGTGCTTCCCCATACTCAATCACCAACCTATGATGATGACATCTCAAATTTACCTCCCTCTCCCACCTCCAATACGGAACCTTTTTTAGTGGAATCTATTGCTCCGGAAATTCCTTCTTCTCCAACTCCCTCCGCTGCCCCAAATTCTCCAATGTCATCTCCTGCCACACACATTCCTCATTCGCGGATGACACGTGCTACACAAGCACCTGGATATCTTTGTGAGTATCATGTTGGTATTTCTCTTCCTTCAAGGAATGTTTCATCATCTAACTTGGCTATCTCCCAAACACCATGCCTTCACCATTTCTATTTCAGTTGAAACGGAGCAACGATCTTTTGCACAGGCAATTTGTGAACCTAAATGGCGCCTTACCATGCAACAAGAGCTCGCTGCTCTCAAGGCTAATAGAACATGGTCTCTTCAACCATTACCTCCTAGGAAGGAACCGATTGGATGCAAATGGGTATACAAGATCAAATTCAAACCCGATGGTACTGTTGAACGTTATAAAGCTCAATTAGTAGCCAAAGGATACAGTCAAATAGAGGGATTAAATTATCGTGAGACTTTTGCTCCAGTTGCCAAGCTTGTAACTGTTCATCTCCTCCTTGATGTGGCATCAACTCAACATTTGCATCTTCACCAACTCGATGTCAATAATGCATTCTTACATGGAGATCTTGATGAAGATGTCTACATGTCTTTACCTCCTGGTTTCGGACGAAAGGGGGAGACACGAGTTTGCAAACTTCACAAATCATTATAAGGTCTCAAACAAGCTTCCCGTCAATGGTTTCTCAAACTTTTAACATCTCTCAAACAAGCCGGCTATCAACAATCCAAAGCTGATTATTCATTATTTGTCTGATCCCAAGGTGGAAAATTCATTGCTCTTCTTGTTTATGTAGATGATGTCATCTTGGCAGGAAATGATCTACAAGATATTGAAGACACCAAGTAATTTCTAAAGGATCAATTTAAATTGAAGGATCTTGGACAATTGAAATACTTCCTAGGCATAGAGGTTGCTCGATCCAACAAGGGCATTGCTCTTTCACAATGGAAGTATGCTCTTGAAATTCTTGAGGATGCTGGATACCTTGGTGCAAACCCAGCCTCCTTTCCCATGGAACATAACTTGTCGCTCAGTAAGTTTGATGGTGACTATATTAGTGATCCTTCTTCATATCGAAGACTTATTGGGCGGCTAATTTATTTGAACATCACACGGCCTGGCTTAGTGTATGCAGTTCACATTCTAAGACAATTTATGGATAAGCCACGGGTTCCACATTTAGAAGCAGCTTATCGTGTCTTACTCTATGTCAAACACACGTCAGACCAATGAATTTTCCTTCCTACAACTAGCTTAATCCAATTAAATGCCTTTTGTGACGCAGATTGTGCGAGATGTCGTGATACTCGACGATCTGTTACTGGATACTGCATATTTCTTGGCAAATCATTAATTTCCTGGAAAACTAAAAAGTAAACTACGGTGTCACGATCCAGTGCAGAAGCTAAATATCGATCCATGGCTGTAACTTC
Source organism: Panax quinquefolius (assembly GCA_020205615.1). Classification (NCBI taxonomy): domain Eukaryota; kingdom Viridiplantae; phylum Streptophyta; class Magnoliopsida; order Apiales; family Araliaceae; genus Panax; species Panax quinquefolius. The sequence continues at coordinate 44,864,439 of CM035152.1, forward strand.
ATGTGAGATTACTTGGTTGAACTACATTCTACAAGATTTGGGCATTAAGCATTCACACCCTGCCAATCTATTTTGTGACAATCAAGCAGCACTCCATATTGCTTCAAATCCATTCTTCCATGAAAGAACAAAACACATAGAAATTGATTATGATCTTATACGAGAAAAGATTCAAGAAGGAGTGATCAAAACAGCTCACATACCCACATCGCATCAGCCAACCGACATTTTCACAAAGCCACTTAGTTCTTCACAATTCTCGATCTTACTTGGCAAGTTAGGAATTATCAACATACATTCCAAACTTGAGGGGGAGTGTTAAGGAATGTGAATACGTTATAAAATCTGTGATCTCCTTGATTTATGCCCAACCTTGATTCATGCCCAATCAATTTTTATTGTTTGATTTTCCTTTATGTAGGAACGTAAATTAGGCAATGACAGTGTATAGGTTTTAATTGAGGATCCTAAATTGATCCCTGTTCTGTATATATATATAGTCCTTTCTTCCAATGAATATATATAAGTGTAGAATATTGATTTCTTTCACCTATCACTACCACACCAACGTCAAACGAGTTTTTTCAATTGATAACATAAGTCGTACAACAAAAGTGGATAGTAAAATACAAACTACCACTCCAATTGATACATGAGTTGATATAAACTGTATTTAATTAAGAAGGACCAGTTCTAACAGGACTTTTCAAACTTGCATAAGGCTTCCCATGAGAGGTATATTGAACCAAAGCTTTGACCGAAGCAATTAAGAAAGAAAAAATGAAAGGTGAGCTAGTAACGTGTATGTATCAATGTGAAATGTACAAAAACTTGTTTATGTATCCATGTGAATAGGATAGAACCAATAAGAGAGTTGTTCAATTTGACTAAACTAAATAATTAAGCATCATTCAAATGTTTCAACTTTGATAAGATGAAAGGCATACCTTATTTGATGCTAGTTCTGATCATCTTTCTCTTCCTCGTCCATAGTTTGTTCTTCTTTGCTACGATAATCTACAGGTGTATCATCCTCACTACACCCTTTGTCGAATTCATCCTCCTCAAAATCATCCTCATTGACATCGACATCGACATCATCATCTATGTCTCCATCCAATAAGATATTGTGTTCAATGTTAATTTTTTGAGTTCTTTGTCTTAAGACACTGTTATTTATTGTTTCTAGATCAACATCATCTCTATTCATTGGCCTTATATCCCGATCTTGAACAACAATGTTAATATCGAGTGAGTCATCATCAAGGTTAACAACATTGTCAATGGTATATTCTTCAATCTCGTCCATTTCATCCTCTGGAACATTAAATACGTCTCGGTGGTTAAACCTTTGAACAATTTTCCAGTTGCCGCCTAATTTCAAATCATCAACAAAAAAAACTTATTTTGCTTGAGAAGCTAATATGTATGGGTCGTTTCTATGCCATGTGCTACTTACATTTACACTTGTAAAGTGTGTATCCTTCCTAATACCCATACGCCAATTAGATAAATCAAACCACTCACATGAAAATATAAACACATTATACCCTTTTCCATACTCTATTTTGATAATATCATTTAATAAGCCAAAAAAGTCGATACTTTTCCCATCGCATTCTCCTTCACATGTTATTCCACTATTTTGGCTTTGCCTACGATTGTCACGATCTTTGACAAGAAACCTTACTCCATTTACAATGCATCCTTTATATTTCCATACTCGTAAATTTGGACCACATGCTAATGCAAATAGTTGATCACTAATGACATTTGATGTGGGATTCCAAAGATGATGAATCTATCAGAGGAAAAATTTAAATTAATCATTGATTTTCAAATAGCAACAAACAACTTTAAAAGGGGAAGAAAACATATTTTACCTTCTTTTTAAACCATTGAAGAAATATTTTTTCCAATTCGATGTTGTTTTGGTAAGCTAGTTTCAATTCCTCCTCACATTCCCTATAAGAATAATATTAGTACAAAAAACTAGTATGGAACAATAATTATTTGAATAATTTAATGATTAAATGTATAACTTACTCAATATAAGGTTGCACGTCTTCACAATTATTCAAGACATACCAATGAGCCATTTGAATCTCATTGGAATCAGCATAGTCAAAAAGAAAACCACCTAATGGTTTTAACATTTTGAGAAAAGAAAGAAAGAGCATCTTTTCTAACTTTTCCATCAGGATTACGGTCATTTTTATTGAACTTGCTCTCACTTCGTGGTAAGTATAAGAAACAAAATGTCAAACATTCATCTGACGACATATCCTTAAGCAATTGATCCTTCTGGATGTGCTTTGTTCCTTACGTACTTTTTCAGCGTGCATAGATACCTTTAAAAAAAATTATGAAATTAAGTATGAAACAACTATAAAATTCATAGATAACTAGAAATATATAGTTACATACCTTTCAATTGGATACATCCACGAATAGCATATAGGGCCTGTAAACATTGCTTCTTGTGGTAGATGAACAACCAAGTGAACACAAATATCAATGAAGGCCGGTGGATAATCCTCTCAATCTTGCATAAGATAATTATAATATCCTTCTCCATTTTTCTTAAGTCATCCACTTTTAGTGTCCTACTACATAGATTTTTAAAGAATGCACCCAACTCAATTAATGTTGTTGTCACATAAATATTAAGATTCTCTCGCACTCCAAATGAGGATTAATCGTTATAAAAAGAACATAAGCGGCAAATATGCTGCTTCAGATCCCGACATACTATTATCACTTGTATTAACATATCTAGCAACATTTGATACATATCCGTTTTACATGAATTTGACAGAATCGTATAAAGGACAAGAATTTGTCTCTCTTTTTGGAAAAAAAAAAAATTTGGTTGTGGCTCGTCAAACTTATCTCCCCGTGGTCTTAAGTGCGACTCTTTACGTATATTCATATCCTCTAAATCTTGTCGAAGCCTTGTAAGTGTCCTTATTTTTACCTTCAATCTTTAGTAATGTTCCAGTATGTTATCACAAATATTCTTCTCGATGCATTATACATCGAGCTTATATGCGACCTTCAAATCTTTCCAATATGGTAGCTTAAAAAATACTTTTTAGATCCAATTAGAGTTGGATGGAGTTGCTATCCTCTTTCGCTTTCTTTCTTTATTCATACTTACATTTTTCGGATGCTTGCCAAAATCACTGAAATTGATTGATTCTACATGATGTAAAATTTTTGATCCACCTAGGATCTTAGGTGGTCTACGGAGTTCCTCCTTTCCATCATAGTCTAAACTCTTTATCCACCTACAAGGGAAAGATAAACCAAAGGAAGTAAATTATGTGAAAAATGTGAAGATGAAATTAAAATAAATTACGTATTAAAAATACCTATGATTAGGACTGAGAAATGCACGATGCCCCCCGTAAGAGATTTTACTCCTCAACCTAGTCGGCGTGTATCTACATTCACAGGTTGAATGCCGTATACCCTTTGGTACTCCATCCGAAAAGATTTTGCGGTCTTGGGAAAAATCGTTAATTGTCCATAAAACAGAAGCATGCATGTTGAAATTGCACCCAGTATAAGAGTCATATGTTTGAATTTCTTGTTCCCATAAATCAACAAGATCATCTATTAAAGGACGTAAATAAACATAGATTTCATTACTTGGTGCTTTTGGTCCAGGAATCAAAAGTGACATTATGAAAAATCATTACTTTGTGCTTTTGGTCCATCTGTGGCTAGGTCAAGATGAATGTTTCTTGGATCATTGGAAAACTATTCATACTTTCTATCAAACTCCTTCCACGATATAAAATCTGCTGGATGCCTCAGTTCACCTTCTACTGAAATAAGTTTTTCCTTGTGCCACCGCATGTCTTTTGCAATTTTTTTGACATAAAAAGTCTTTGCAACCGCGGTTTTATAGGAAAGTATCTCAAAATCTTGTGTGGGATTTTTTTACCCTTCCCATCATTAACCTGCCATCTTGATTCCCGGCATACTAGACACTCTTCTAAATCCATATTTTCTTGCCAAAAAATGGCACAATCATACCTTCAACAAAAATGAGACAGATTAACTATATATGAATAAGTGTTATAATTAAGGACTTTTTGATATGTTATTTTACTTACTTGCATGCGTGTATTGGAAGGTATCCAAGACCAATTTCACGTAGCATTGTCTTTGCCTCGTAATATGATTTTAGCGAATTTGCACCATCAGAAAGAACATCTTTAATCAACTCAAGTAGCATGTCTATGGACTTATTTGTCCAATGGTTGAAAACCTTCAAATGCAGCAATTTTATAACATATGATAAAATGGAGTACTTTTGGCATCCCTGATATAACTCTTTGTCTAACATATTACGCATTTGTTCAAATCTGGTATGATTTCAATTTTGGAAGGTATCTTCATTCCCACCAACAGTAAAAGTTCCTCGATTAATATCTTCCATTAGTGTCTCAATTTCGTCCTCATCACCATCTAAATCATAGTCCATAAACTCCTCATTTTGAGAGAAAATATTCTGACCATGTTCATTGGGTATACGTGGAATGGGTTTACTGTGGTAAATCCACTTATCATAAGAAGGCATTATCCCATTTATGCACAAATGTGAAGACACCTCTTCTTGGGTTTTAGTGTATATGTTCATACACTTGATACAAGGACATCTAATGTCAACTATTGGGCCAAATGTTGCATGTACATGCTCAATGCAGCTTTTGACCCCATGCGTCCAGCTCTTATCCATGAAATTAAGTTCAACCTGAAATTTATTCATCAACTCAATTACATCAACTCAATCAGTGATTTAAACAATAACACAAGACACAAAAATCAAATAAAACAATAACCAGTGGTCATATTTAAATCATTTATATTTTGAGAGATCGAATTAAACTTTTAGTTAAACGAGTACATTGTCATACATTTGGGTCACTCTTACAGTTTAAAGGGAAACATTTGGGCCACTCTTAAAGTTTAAATAACAATTGTCAAAGATAAGGTCATAAAATCTTGATTTATCACTCCTGTGTCTTTCAAATTTGCAAGTGAGGTAACTTAATAAGATATCATTATGTGTTTGTGACATGCTTAAGAGTTGAGACACACAACCAGCAAATCCGCATGTCATAACTAATTTAAATGAGAATGGTAAACTCTAAGTTATAGAAAGATACCCCCTAATTTGGGCACTATAAAACAAGTGCAAAAAGAAATAAAGAAAAAGTACCAAGTATAATTCAGAACTAGCACAATATGGAGATTGAAGACCTATTAATTTTCTGCTAATTAGGAATTATTCTGCACATACTAACCACATCCTAGAGCATACACATTAACAAATCAGGGTTTTAAGGTGTAAACAAGAAATTATACAAAGAGCCACTGACTGCAAAAACTACATCTCATGCCCAAAAAAAGAAATACTATTTTGCTTCACATGGAGGCACTCTTTTTCCTTTCTGGCTGCCGATGAACTCAATCATGCACGACAAGAGGCACACTTACATAAGCTTGACTGATGTTATAAAACATTAATAAGATCATTTAAAACTCAATTTTTAGTCCTAAATTGAGTGACCTAGGGTTCACTCAGAAGCACTCCACTTTATGGAGAATGAGAAGTTCAAATTTGGTAACAAACACAAGAGGGGTATGGATTCTTCTACTTCAGAGGCCTATTACAAGTTGCAACAAATTAATTATAATTAATTAACAAAAAAATATATACTACAATCCGGTCAAAATATATACAACTATGCTCTACCTACCATAGGGGAATCCATTCATTGAAGAGTGAAAAGTGAAAATTATGAATTAGTGAACATTATTATACCCCTGTCCGGGAACCTGAATCTCTTATAAACACTCAAACTGGAAAACTGGAATTCATCCACAATCTAGTAAGTTTCCAATAATTCACCCAAAAAAAACTCAATAATAATAGATACAGGAACTATAAACTCAAACGCAGTCCTACCCGATACCCAATTAAAACTCCACAAATAATTTGGCAAAATATAAACTGCAAATAATAACTAAGAGTTTTGATTTAATTTCTTACCGAATTGAAAGAGAATAGAAGAAGAAAAATAACCCTAGAATGTGGATGGGATCGGCATGAGTGCAAGCGGAGGAGAGAAGTAGGACATGTGCCTGTGATGGAGTAAGCGAAGCTCTGGGATCGACCTATATGTGAGTTTTGGCCAAGTAAAAAAAGAGAAACCCAAATTGCTATATGTGAGTTTTGGCCAAGTAAGAAAGGAGAAACCCCTCTCTTTTTCCGTATAACTTTAAACAACTATACGGTAAGTTAGGGACTTTGTTCCAAAAACGGAGTTTGATAACATTTAAATAAAAAAACAGAAGGAATATTATATGTAAATTATTATTATTTTAAAAACTTAAAAGATAATTTTAAATTTTAGGATATTATAAATTAATTATAACAAACTCAAATATAACTCTTTTTGTAGAATAAAAATTAATATTCTAACATTTATAGTCTGTTTCACAAAAAAGGTAATAATTATTATAATTTTGTTATTGTCAATTAATAATATTTTAAGATTTAAATTATTATAAGTTAATATTCTATTTAATTCAATTAATAATTTAAATTACTTAAAAATATTTTTAAGAATAAAATTTGTATTAAAATATTAATTACAATACAATTTGAATTGTACTATATTATAAATTAAAGAATAAACTCAAACTTCACTCTTTCTGTAAAACATATATTTTTTTCATTTGTGCTCAATTCTAGGGGTGTTCATCGGTAAAAAAAATGAATCGGTACCGAAAATACCGATCCGAAATTATCGAAAAAGTAAGAATTGGAACCGGTACCGAATTATCGGTTTCGGTACCGGTTCAGTAAAAAATTGGTACAGGTTTTTTCTATTCGGTTTTCGGTTATACCGCATGTTAATATATATAATTATTAATAATAATAATAACAAATCATTAAATATTAATAATAATTAATATATAAAATAAAACTACAAAACATTATTAATATATATATATAATTAATAAAACTACTATTATATATAAATTATTAATATATAAATGAAATTATTTAATATATAAAACTAAAAAACATTAATTATTAAATTATTTAATTTTTTTTTTGATTTTTACCGAATTTAAAAAGTTCCTTATCGATACCGGTACTAAAAAATGTAAAAAACAGAAAAACCGGTACCAAAAAAAATCGGTACCGCCGGTTTTGGTATCAATTGGTTCGGTAAAAAAATCGTAAAAATCGAATTTTTGGAACACCCATACTCTATTCCACAAAAGAGCACTGTGAGACCCCGAATTTTATGAAATGAAAGTATTCAATTTTCTTATAACTATTCTATTTAGTAAATGGTTAAATTGATAAAAGGTTAAAGTTAAGGGTGATATGTGAATTTTTTTTAAAGTATGCAAGTTGTTATAAAATATTCGTTTGGTCGGGGAATATTCTTTTTGTCGGGGAATATCCGTAGGATGGCACAATCGTTGGTGGACCCCACAATGGAAGTATTATCGTAGTAAAGAAACGACAGAATTATCTTTTTATAAAAATAACAAATTGAAAATGTTAACGTTAAAACCGCTGAACTACTCTTAGTAGTAAAAAATACGATGTCGTGTGTGGTTGCATAAGAAGTAGCGGTATTGATTATTGATGCTTACGTGAGAAGTCACTCAGTTATACTTAATTATTGTTATAGTAATTACTACATCATATCTCTCATATTATTGATTCAGTTATTCTGCTAAATCCCAGAAAAGAAATATTTTTGGAACTGATTTGGTATTTTTCATGAAAATAAACTAGTTATGAGTAAATGAATTAAATATGTTATGTGAAATAACAAAATTGGATAATAAGATTTTATGGCTGTGGAATCCTATATAGGGTATATACAGATTTTTGATGAGGGATTTGATCATTGGTGATGAAATTGTATGAGTATGACATTTTTGAATGATTAAATGCAATATTTGGTAAAGTGTAAACAATTGAAATAAATTATTTATAAGTTTAAGAAGTGATTAAAATATTGTTATAATATTAATAATATTAGATTATGGGTTTATTAAGTGATTGATAATATTTGGATAAATTTAAAGTCTTTAATATTTATCCTTATTTTCGTTTGATTAATGCTTATATCATTGTCATCATCCTCATGCTTATATTGTGATGAAAGTCATCTTTGGCTTACGTGCAAAGATGGACTGTTGATTATTAATTTTACAATTGTATATATTTGGCTTACGTGCAAAGATGGACTATTGATTATTGATTTTACAATTGTATATCTTTGGCTTACGTGCAAAGATGGACCGTTGATTTTTGGTTTTACAGTTGTATATCTTTGGCTTACCTGCAAGGATGAACTGTTGATTATTGGTTTTAAAGTTGTATATCTTTGGCTTGCGTGCAAAGATGAACTATTGATTGATGAGTATCTTTAGCTTATATGCGTAGATGAACCTGCTTATTGGTATGATTATGACCAGGGATCATTCGGTATAATCATGACCGTAATGTTATAGATGATGATGTGGTAAAAAGTCGTCATTGGCCGTAGTGCATTGATGGACAATTATTGGTATGATTATAACGAGGATTATTCTAGATAATCATCGTGACATGGATGATTACATGAATATCCTTGGTCAGTAGTGCGGGGATGATTCGATGATGTGGATTATTTATTATGCTAAGTCTCAATGATAAAATATTGATTATACACTTTTAATTAAGTAAAGATAGTAGATATCATGCTTTCTACTGACTCTTCTAAAAAATACGATTGTATGTCTTTTTGGCACGTAGTGCGAAGATGAATTGTTAATGAATATCTTTGGTAGTAGTGCAAAAGATGAATTTATTAATATGATTATGAAGCGAATTTTGATTTGGTATAACCATGATTTTTGATGTTTCCGTGAAGATAGGTGATAAAAATTATCTTCGTCCTTGATGCGAAGAGGAAGTTAGAATCACAATTATGATTATGAGTTATTCATATGATTGTGGGCGAATTGTTGATTGATGTTACTGAGGATAAAACATTATTGGTGGACTTTTAACATGGAGAAGATAATAGATCCGATGAATGGTATTTGACTCTTCTAATGGATTCTTTCGTTCATTTACTGTTATGGTTGAAAAGTTTTATCATTTACCATATGTTCTAAATCTCTGATTTATTACTGATGAAGGCTATTGTTGTGCTTACCCTTTTGCTTCACAATTCCTTTCAGATAATAAGAGTGTAGCTGGGTCGGTCGGGGATAACAAGAGAATAGAACGGTGGTCTATAGCTTTTGAGGTTCTCCCTAAATAGTATGGAAATAATTTTATTGAGAACTTGAGATAAGTGTGTCGTATTGTATACATCATTTGATATTTAATTTTGGTGAACCGAATAGGGTGAGGTCGGTTCACCCAACTTTGGAAGGGTGTTTTGCCACTATCATACAAGATGTCTAATGACATACAACCTCGTGTTATCATAAAGACAGGTTATCTTGCATCCACTTCTTGAGTATATCTACTTAAAGACTACCTATATAATCTTGGAGTTTATTTGAAATATAATTCTCACTTGAGACAACAGAGATAATTATATGTCAAGAGAAGACTCACCATTAGAAAGAAGATGATAACAATCTTCTTGTTTTTCTTTGGGGACTATTGGGTCAATCTTCTTATATCGCTATAATTTTCGCTCCAATATATTAAATTTCCCTCCCAAAGTTGTTTACCGCTTGGATATATTATATTTCGCTCTTGGTCTCCTCTGGCGAATATGAAAAGATTAACATACTTATCTTCGCAGGTCAGATCCTCTGGTGAGTACAAGTTTTTTAGGTTTTTCTTTTTCTTGCATGCGTAATTCTGTTTGGTATAAGAAGTATTTCTGGGTTTTTCTTTTTAGATATGCTGATTGATTTGAAGATCTGAAAAAGGGTTTTTCTGTTTGGTATAAGATCTTGAATTGTTTCCCCTTTTATCTTTTGTTTAGTTAGCTTTCTTCTTTTGATTTCTGGGTTTTGTTTATTTGATTAATTTCTGGGTTTTGTTCCTATGATTGATTTCTGGGTTTTGTTCCTTTTCTCAACATTTTAAATACACTCTATATATTTTACATATACAACTATAGATAGACTCCTACCATCTCTTTGAAGCAAAGTCTTACTTTTCGATGGAGTACCACAACCTATGTATACTTATTAATTATTGCATTCAAATTTCACCTGTGTATCCACTTTTAGCGATACATGTCCTTGGCCTTGGATAAAATCTACTCATTTATGGTTGGAAAATAAAGTGAGAGATTTTATCACTCTTACCAAATTGCCCTTCACATATTGTGTTATACTTCATTGGGTTGACTACATTAACTTGACATGTAGAAGGACATTTTGTTAATAAATGTCGTCGGCCATAATTGGACGGCTGTGGGTTAGCCACTGAAAGTTACTTCTTTCATTTCCATCATCTGTTAATTTTAATTGTTAAATTAATTGAACTATGTATAATCATCTGCATTTGCTCTGATAGCTTGGCAAAGCTTTTGAGTAGACTCGTGGGGATTTATTAGGTACTTAGTAATTGCTTGTCGGCTTTCATTTTTCAGAAAGTAATAATTATGTGATCATACCAGATTCTCGAAGCTACTAATCTTGCATAATTGGTACTTGAAAAGGAAAAGAAGTTGGCTATCAATGTGTCACCTAGTAAAGGAAGGCCTATAGATCCTACAGAATCTACTAAGTTGTCGTTAGAGATAGGATTGATGGTCCTCCACCACCTCCCAGTGAATACCAAGTTCAAGGATATTACAGAAGGAGTAATTGAAGAATCACTGTCAAGGGTTGAAGTAAGATGTAGAATATTAAATTATGTCAAATATTGTTATTCATAGTTGAGTTTGCATTTGTCCTTTTTGGCAATTAGTTTTTGTTTTATGCCTTGTTTATAAATCCATGGAGAATGACACTCATTAGGATACAGTATTTGTTAGATAAAAGGTGCGAGTAACAATTGAATTCATGGATTAGAGTTTATTAGGCAAATTTTGCTTATTTTGTCTCATGAACTGGTTAATTTTGCTATATTATTTTTTCTTTAGGCTCGTTTCGATATCGACCTTTCTAAACCTCATGTGAAGCATGTTGAACTTGGAATAATGAAGGATAGGAATAGAGGGTAGAGGTGTAAGCTTTACAAATTATTCAAAACTTTTCATTCAACCGAAGATGCTAGGAAAAATCCTCCAAACAATATTGATATAGCCAAGTGGAGTGAAATGTGTGATTATTGGACATCGCCAAAATTTATTATATGATTATTCTAACTTTAATTGTTTATTTTATATGCTTATTATTTTAAGTTTTTTTAAAAGATTAGATTTTAATTATTTGTTCAATGATTTTTTTTCCAGCATCGCTCAGAACTAAATAAGAAAAAACGAGGCAATAATGGCATTCACAGTGGAGGGTAAAAACCATTTGTTGTTCATCATTCTGAGAAGGTATGTATTTATATATGTTTCAAATTGTTTAAATTTGTTGAGGATTGTGATCGTGTATATGTAGCTGAATATTAATTTGCTCATTATCTTAATTAAGGAATTGAAGTTTAGGTTCAGAAATTCATTATGTATTATGAAGTGTTGTCCCTGTTTGTTGCAGCTTATACAGATATTTTCAAATATGTTGGTTGGTGCTGTAGTGTTTATTGCACCTTATGTATAAAAGCCAAAATGAGATTATTACTTAAAAAAGGTGCAACCTGCAACTTGATCTTAAACTATAGATTGTGCAATCATTAATGAATTTTGAGCTTATGAGAAAACTCTTGAGCAAATTCAATAAGAAAACCCATTGAAGTAGTTCAGTCACGTAAAATGGTGCAGCGCATTATGGAGTATCAGGACTATGTATTGACCTCCAACAACCGTCCTACCCTTAGGCAGTCATCTACCACCTTCGAGTCAGATGGGACATTTTTGATTTTCTCTTCTGGTCCTTTTTTTGGGCTAATTACATTTGATAATGACACCATCTCTTGGACAACTGTATTTTCTGAAGATCTTCAGGAAGGAAGATGATCAAATTTCTAGGTAGCTCATTGTCACAAAATCTTTGTCTGTCCATTCCAACAACATGATTAATTTTTACAATTTGAAGGTTTTGTATTCAGTCTAGCCTTTTATTCTTTAATCCCCTTATAGAGAGCCATTGTATAGTTTGCCCTAGCACAGGAGGTAATTCTCTCAATGTTGGATTCAAGTATGTACATATTCTTGGAAACTTTGTTTCATTGGAAATCTAAAGGAAATTCAAATCCTCCTTTTTTTCTCCCCATTGGGTGATATTGTGGCGCTTTATTAGTTATGTAATTGTAACTGAAGCTATGTTGGCAATTCAATTCCAAGCCTTGGAATTGGAATCGAGTATGAGTTTTAGCTAATTTTCAATTTCACAATGGGTTTTCTATTTTAATTCTGAAACTGGGTGTTAAGTTGCCAGACATTATTAGTGTAGCATGGCCTTTCTTTGAAGCATAGAGCAGTGAATGGCAACATTTAAAGCGCAGATAAGCATAACATTTAATTTGGAATGGAGAAAGAGAGTATAAGTTAATGTGATATTTTTCATTTGTAAATATCCTTCACACATGTATTTAGCCCGTCATCGTGATTTATATTTAAGCAAACAAAAAATGACTGGTCTTTAATTACTTTCGAATTTAAGTCTTACATTTATAATTATATATGATTATGACTCTTAAAGTGTCAACTTCTGCTACTACAAACTGACAAGCTATGCTTGAAACTAGAAAACCAGGATACTTAAGCCTTAATTCATGTTCCTTGTACAAAAAATTATGCAATAATGCTCTTGTTATTAATTATTTGCTTTGATTTTCAGGGAGATCCAATTGAAGGTTACAAGAGCACACATCAGAAAAAGGAAACAAATGACTAGATACAACTAGAAAATGAAGCTGCATACGTAAGTTATACAAACCTTATCTTGTTTTTAAATTTGGGATTATGTAATGAATTAGTTGCATTTGTTGTTAATTTCACAGAATGAAATGAAATTTCTTCAGTCTGAATGCACCTCTGAGATGAACGCAGAATCTAGAAATTTTGACAATAATGACTAAAGGGAGATTATGTCTCGAGTGTTGGGTAAGAAGGCAGGGAGATTGATTGACTTTGGATTTGGACCTCGAGCAGAGAAGTCTTCGTCTATCGATAAAGAAAAAGTTGCATTGGCAGCAGAGTTAGAAGCGTCTCACAAAAAAAATGAAGAGCTTGAAGCAACCATTCACGCACAAGGCAAACAGATGGACAATCTTGAGAATATACTTAACAAGTTAGCCGAAAATCCATAATTTCTACAGTTGATTCAAGGCAACAAGAGCTCAGGGACAAGAAGAGCTGGAAACAACCCTTGATCGCTATTTATGGACATTCAAAACTATTGAACTTTTGTTGTGGACACTTTTGAATCTCGGATATTAATGTTGAACTTTATGTTAGACTTGGTTAATCATTAATTTATAATATAATGGATGGTATTTGGATTTTGATTTTCTAATTTTGGTTAAATTTGATGGAAAGATTTGATTTAGTTAAGCTATTGTTGTAGTTGATGGTTTGCTATTGTTACAGTTCTTAACTTGTTTCAGGCCAAAAATGTGTAGTATAATGGATGGTTTGATTTAATTTTTGCTTTTAAGACACACCAATGTGGTATGAGGTACTGTACTAAGACCACTAAAGGCCTTGTTTTTGAATTTGGGTCCGTTCTACTGTAATGTGGTCTAGCAAGAACTTTTATACTATCTATTAGTAAATATTTTTTTTTGGGATGTTTGACATCAGATTGTTGTACTGGAAGACCTAAAAGATGAAGTTGTAGAGCAAGTGGATGTTGAGGTTGAGGATGAACCTAGACCAAGTGAGACTGACCTAGAGGCGTGAGCCAAATTCCAAGACCGATGGAAGGCGATGTGGCTTATGTGGGGAGGAAGGCGATGGCGAACCTCCAAAAGTATTAAACGCAGGATGGGGTGGGAGTACTAATGAGGCATATTGTGGATCTTTTGCTTCTGGCTAGGGCGCCTCTTAGGTCCCATAAATGTTCATTTTGGCATTGCTGGAATATGGGTTCATCAACATTGTGTCGTATGGAGTCCAGAGGTATATTTTTTTTACTGAATGCACTTTGTGTGCTCCTCTCTCTTGCATAAGTTACTTACTGGTTGTGAGAATTCTTCTAAATAGAAAATTAGTTGTATTTGAGTCCACTATTGTTTGACAAAACTTAATGAAGCTTAGTCTGACCTTACAAGTTTGCAAATGAAAGACTTGGGGCTCAACAGATTAGTTTCCAAAATAACCCTAAAGGTTTGTGCACTTCGCTATTACTAGACAAATATTTGACTGACATGTAGTTTCAATTTCTGGATATAATACCATTTACAATTGTAAAATTCTTGTTCTAGGATCAACAATCTTTGAATCAAATAATTTGTGGATATGATACTAATGAATATCCTTTGCCTATAGTGCAGGGATGACTCGATGATGTGATTTATTTATTAAGCTGAGTCCCAGCGATAACATTAATGATAAACTTTTTAAATCATAGAAGATAATAGATATCATGCTCTACTTAACTCTTTTAATGGATTGCTTGTTCCGCTGCAGTTAAACTTGTTGTCTATTATATTCTATCAGTTTAACATTGTTGAAGGCTAACGATAACTTATTCTGCATTATCTTAGTCATAATATTTCTTACTGGGCTAGTTGAGCTCACCCTTTTGCTTTCATTGTTCTCTTCAGGAAATGAGAACATAACCGGGACTAGTCGGGGAAAGGAGTGATTGTCCGAGATGGTGCATTAGTAGTCCTCACTATTCTGTGAAATAGTCTGATAATAATTGTAATGAGGACTCCATTGAGTGTGGATATTGTCTAGAAGACAATATTCGTTTTAAAACTCTCAGCTTATGTATTGTCGTATGTTACACGACAGTTGTATAATTAAGTTGTATTTGAATTTTGTACCATGTATTTGGTGACCCAAGATGGGTGATGTATACCTATTTTGGGGGAGTCACAGTTGGTATCAAAGCTTAGGGATATGATCCCTGGCTGAGATGTGAGACAAGAACTAGGAGGGAAGAGACGGGGAATTCCTTCGCTAGTATAACCTACCAAAATAGGTATACATCACCCATCTTGAGTCGTCAAATACATGGTACATAATTTAAATACAAACTTCTTTTATACAATACGACAAAAGCGTAGCTGAGAGTCTTTACACGAATATTGTCTTCTAGACAAAATCTAAACTCGAATTCAATCTCATTATAATTATTATCACACTATTTCACAGAATAGTGAGGACTACTAAAACAACCATCCGGACCGTCAATCCATTCCTCGACTAGTCCCAACTATATTCTCATTTCCTGAAGAGAACAATGAAAGAAAAGGGTGAGCTCAACTAGCCTAATAAGAAATATTATGACTAAGATAATGCAGGATAAATTATCCTTAGCCTTCAACAGTATAAAAACTGATAGAATACAATAGACAACAAGTTTTAGATCAACAACTGCAGCGGAATAAGCAATCCATTAGAAGAGTAAAGTAGAACATGATATCTACTATCTTCTATGATTTAAAAGTTTATCATCAATTTTATCGCCGAGACTCAGCTTTAATAAATATTCCACATCACTGAATTATCCATGCACTACGGGCCAAGGATATTAATTAGTATCACGACCACGAATTATCCACACACTACGGGCCAAGAATATTCATGTTTTCACTAATGGTCATGAACATACCAAACAACAATTCATCTTTGCACCCTTGGCCGAAGAGAACGCATGGTCATGATCATACCAACAACTGTCGCTGAGACTCAGCTTAATAATCCACATCACTTGTAACATTACAGGTCATGATTACACTGAATAATTCTTAGTCATAATCATACCAATCAACAGTTCATCTTTGCACCCTTGGCCGAAGATGACTCTCATCATAATATAAGCATGAGGATGATGACAATGATATAAAAATTCAATCAAACGAGATCAAGGATACATATTAAAGATTTTATAATTTAATTTATCCAGAATTCAAGAATATCTAAATTGTCAACATGATACTGCTTTGTGGAGTAAAATTTAAGAATAATAATGTATCAAAAATGATTTGGACATAAAAAAAATTAATTTTTATCATAAATAATACCCCGGGTGAATAGTACCTGAGTGAATAGTACTTCAGGAATAGTACCCCACGAATAGTACTTCGGTATGAAAAGGTTAAAACTTATCAAGAATGCTCAAAATAATATTTTCATGAAAAAATAATGGATGAAGCGCAAATATCAAGGATATTCTACTAATTTCATGGAGTATAGAAGCCAAAACTTAACAAAATGAGTGTAGAATTCGAAATCTGAAACGAAATAATATTACTTACATACTATAGAGTATGGAAGAAAATATTATTTCATACGAATATTAACAAAAATAATATCCCTTACAAACTGTTGAACGAAAATAATATTCCTTACGAATATTGAACGAAGATAATATTCCTTACGAATATTAAACGAAGATAATATTTCTTGTGAATATTGAACGAAATAAAATTTTTTACGAATACGAAAAATAATATCATAAGTGAATATGAAATAAATAATACCCCTTACCTCAAAAAGAAGAGTATTCGAACTGGTATAGCGGGGATATTCTTGAAGAAAACTTTCACTGTTTTTTACACTCAAAGCTTCCTAAAACTCGAACGAAATACGCTCAATATTATAGAAGAAGAATTCTCTGATTCTGGTGTGATTTTCAATTCTAAACTAAGCATTTATTTATAGGAGAATGGAAGGATACTATTTAAAATATTTCACGGACCAACAGTTGAAGGATTTCACGGGCTAATTTTTGTTGATCATCAGACGCCCATTTTCAAGTTAACACTTCAATATTCAAACAACTTATTATATATATATATATATATATATATATATATATATCACTTCACCCACCATCACCACTTTTCCTCCACCACACACACACACGACACACACACCTTTCACTATCACACACATCACTTTCACAAACACATTTCATATATATATATACTCTACCGATTATTATGAAAAATGGGTAAGTTGGGGTCTAAATAATACACCAAAATTTATAAAAAATACTTCATAAAAATCTCCTCAATATTTTTAACAACATTTATTCATCATTATTATAACTCGCAATCTTAACAACCAGATCATTTCCAGGAAAGAGGGGGCTTTTCGATAAGGATTTCTCCCTATTGGCGAGCAATTAGGTGACCAAACCCCTTTCCTCGACAGAACTTTCTAGACATTGTTAATTATGAAAATAATAATATGAATAACTTGTCATCTCAATTATTGATTTAATAATATAAAATATTATAACAATAATCGAATCAAATAACATGAGATACTATGCAGCAATTACTGTAGCAATAATTGAATAAAACTAAGTGACTTCTCACGTAAGCATCAATAATCAATACCGTGTGTTACTATGCAACCACGTGTATTAATGTAGCTTTATCACTGAGTATTTCAACAGTTAACGATAAAACTTTTGTCGTTATTTTCATGAAAAGATATTTCTGTCATAATCTCATTCCGAAAGTAATTCCGTTGTGGGGTCCACCAATTATTATGTCATCGTACGAATATTCCCTGGTAAAACGAATATTCCCCGACCAATCGAATATTTTATAACAACTTGCAAAATTTGTAAATATTATCCACAACTATAACATTATATCAAATCCATACCTTATTACTCAAAAAATATTTCGAGAAAATTATATCTTTATTCATAAAATTTGGGGTCTTACAACCTCCCCTTCTTATGAAATTTCATTCTCGAAATTGGGGTACGTACTTGGTATGTTAAAGAGGTGAGGATACCTCGTCAGATTCTAACTCTTGAGGTATAA
Source organism: Panax quinquefolius (assembly GCA_020205615.1). Lineage (NCBI taxonomy): Eukaryota > Viridiplantae > Streptophyta > Magnoliopsida > Apiales > Araliaceae > Panax > Panax quinquefolius. The sequence continues at coordinate 44,882,512 of CM035152.1, forward strand.
CTTTTGAGCGTAAAATATGTTCCTTCTTATCCAAGATTTTAACAAGTATCTCCTCATACATTAAATCTTCTACTATCTCGTCTAGTTCTAATTCAATAATGTGGTTCAGGTTGTCCATATATTTACGTAACATTGATACGTGAAAAACGTTATGAACACGCGACATACTTAGTGGTAAATCGAGTCTATGGGGCACAGTTCCTACTCAGTCGAGGATTTCAAATAGACTAATACAATCGAGGGTTGAGATTTTCTCTCTTCGTGGATTCTTGCTTGTAGAATAACGCCTTCTTGAACCTTTTTTTTCATATTCATCAGCTCTGGGTCTGTGGCTTGAGCAACTTTAACTTTATCGATTAAAGTCGGTTATACTCGTATATTTGTTATCTTCACGTAGGTTCTTAGAGTCTCTAACTCTATCTCCATCTTTTGTAAGTCATAGGAAATGGGTCTTTATGTTAACAATGTCACACTCATAACTGCATACAATCTTCAACTCAACTCGTCAGCTACCACGTTTTTCTTTTCCGAGATGGTATTGAATGGTATGGTCGTAACAGCTCGAGCCAACGTCTTTGGCACATGATACGTTCGTTTTAGGTAAAGAAATATTTGAGGGTTTTGTACTGGGTTCAAGGTCGATACAAAGTTCTATTTCATGCTCTGAGGGTAGGCTAGGAAGTTCTTTGGGGAATACGTCAGGAAATTTATTAACAATATGAATATCATTCAAATCTAATGTATTTTTGTTTAAATCCGTGACATGGGCTAAGAAAGCTTGACATCGATTTTTCAATAAACGAATGACTTTATGGCTTTATATGACAATGACTGACTTTAGTGGTTTGGTTGCTTGAATTCGCATAATAGGTTGGTTAGGAATATGAAAGCTAACAACCTTACGAAAAAAAATCAATTTTAGCATGATGAGTAGTTAACCAATCAATTCCTAAAATCACATCGAATGCAAGTATTTTCAAAGAGATAAGATCGACAGGTAATGTGCCGGTGCCGATTTGAATCAAACAAGACTTATAAACAGTGGATGTAATGAAGGTTTCTCCCAATGGAGTTTCAGCAGATAAGTCAAGGTCTAATTTCTCCGGAGTTAAATTTAATCGTTGAGCGCAAGTAGGAGAAATAAAAGAGTGGGTAGCACCGGTGTTGAATAAGGTATAGACTTCGTAAGAGTTTATGATTAACTTACCCATGATAACTTTGTTCGGGTTCCTCGACAAACTCTCTCACTTAAACTACCAGCTTTGACTTATCTGGGACATCCTTTGGTGTCACCATCCCAGCTGGACTTGACTTTACTACACGACAAAATCGAGCCAGGTGACCTTCTCTTCGGCAATTAAAACACGCTTTAGGTTCTTCGTCTGCATACTTTGGAAGATGTGTCCTCCCGTCCCAAGATTTGAAACATACTGACGGGTGGTCGTTCTTCCTTGAAACGGTGTCTTTGGTATTCTTGCTCTTTCAATCATTATTGAACCTTCTCTTCATGAAATTTTCACTTTTATTATCTTAGCCATGATTACCATCGAAGTGGTTCCCATTTCTGGCATGTTGATTCCCTTCACGTTTGTTGTCACCGCTTCGCTGACTGCTACCACTGGTATTATCAATTTGTCGGCTTCTCTCCCTTGGTTGGGTTGACTCATTATCGCGCTCTAATAACTGAGCCCTATTCACAACATCTGAATACAAGAAACGTTTCTGAGAAATGAGGAATTGACGTATTTCGGGTTTCAAACCTCGCAGAAACATTCGTGTCATTCTCTCCTCATTATCTACCAAATGGGATGCAAACAGAGATAAATCCACAAATTTAGCCACGTACTGCGATACGGTCATATTATTTTGCTTTAACTTGATGAATTTAACCTCCTTTATGGGACGAATACTTTCGGGAAAGTACTTGTCGTTGAATAATTCTTGAAACTTCTCCCAAGACATCTTGAGTGCGGCAGGCTGGGTACGTTTTACAGATTCCCACCAGTAATCTGCCTCTTCACGCAACATAAAGGTGGTGAAGGGAACCTTTTGCTCCTCTGAGCATTCCAAGATATTAAATATCTTGGTGATCAGCTTAATCCACGTCTCTGCCTAAAATGGTTCTGGCTTTTCCAAAAACTCTGGTGGTCCCAACTCATTGAACTGCTTAGCATTGACCAGCCGTGAGTTACCAGTGTTTCCACCTGCAATTTGAACAGAGTCTCTCTCATTTGGTGATGCATGAATTCTAAAAAACTCCTAAACGTACCATCGTTCATCATTTGGTCGGCGTTGTTGTTTACCTAAGGATTATTACCTTCCTGATGTACATTATCCTGATTATTGATCGTTGGTAACTCAACGGTCTCATGTGCTCCATTGATTATCTCAACATTTACAGATGCCATTTTACTGTCACAAAACAAGGGTTAATTGACATGCCACATATTATCCCTATATTCTTACTGACCAGTTAAATAACAAATAAGCTTAGGTAGGTCATACTAGCGAAGGAATTACTCGACTCTCCCCTCCTAGTTCTAGTCTCACATCTCAGCCAGGGATCATATCCCTAAGCTTTGATACCAACTGTGATTCCCCTAAAATAGGTATACATCACCCATCTTGAGTCGTCAAATACATGGTACATAATTTAAATATAAACTTTTTTTATACAATACGACAAATGCGTAGCTGAGAGTCTTTACATGAATATTATCTTCTAGAAAATATCCAAACTCAAACTCAATCTCATTACAATTAATATCACACTATTTCACAGAATTGTGAGGACTACTTGTCGTCGTCAGGATTTTTATTTGTCCCTTTTCTGATCTTGGTCTTTGTTGTTCTCATTTTATGTGAGATTTATTTGAAAAAAACAAGTGAAAAAGGTCCGACATGTATCATGTCGATGATTTGACTGTAAGAGTTGTCAGTTGGTGTTTTTAATTGGTTGCACCAACGTAACCGAAAAAAGGTTTGCACATTGACCCAGTGATGTGACACTGACTAAACAGGTCTGTGAAACCGAGATTCATTTGGGTTTGGGGTCTTGATTATGCGGAGGGAAGGTGTTAGGCACCCCCTGACATCCGTGTTACCACGGTGACCGCCACTTTTCAAGAAACTGTTATATGAATGTGTGTGTGTGTGTGTATGTGGATCAATGTGCAATTTATTTGGAAGTAGTGCGAGACCTCGTTCGCACCTATATACAAAAGGTTTGAATTTATATGAAAAATTCAGTTTTAAACATGATATAGCAGTGAAGTTTTATAAAAGAGGTTTTTCAAACCCTGTGCTCAATAGTAATTGAGACCTTTTCGTACTTCCATTTTATTATTAAATGTTCGGCTTAATTGCTTTTATTTTTGAGATCTGAAACATCTTCGAGAAAATAATATACAAGATGGTCTTAGAACTCCTCAAGGGCATGTGACCATCTAAGGAAATTTAAACACTTGTGAATAATTTACAAGTCACTTCTACATTGAAAATGTCCATCACGAGAACCAATTTAGATTCAATTAATCAATCTGTGATCACATGATTTCTAAGCTCACATGATGTCGTAGTTTATATGAAAAGTAGTAGCGATTATATATATAAAAAAGCGCATATATATATATATATATATATATATATATATATATATATATATATATATATATATATATATATATATATATATAGACATGATCAACCACCACGAAGAACCTCCATGGGGGATCGAAAATGTAAATATATAAAAGCGATAAATATATATATATATAGACATGATCAACCACCACGAAGCACCTCCATGGGGGATCAAAAAAGTAAATAAAGTTGTAAAAGACGATCAACCGCCACGAAGTAAACTCCAGGCGGGACTAAATGTAAAGAAAGTGGTAAAGACGATCAACCGCCACGAAGTAAACTCCAGGCGGGATGAAATGTAAATAAAGCAGTAAAAGGCCACGAAGTAAACTCCAGACCTCACAGAAGTGTGTATATATATATATATATATATATATATATATATAAATAGTAAATGCTTCGGATATAAAATCCAGGTTCATCGGATATAATCTGACAACAGTTCATATATATAAGTGTGTATATATATATATATATAAGCAAGTAAACGCTCCAGACATAAGTCTAGGCTCAATCGAGGCAAAACTCGATAATGTTAGTCAATATATAAATATATACATATATAAGTATATATATATACAGATAGAAATGAAAACCACGGACTGAAGTCTGGGCATACACACACAACACGACTCTCAATGTGAAGAATAATGTGTGCAAAGATGAAGAGAAAGGCTTTATAAGGTGTAAGAAGGCTTACAGTGGGCTGCCAAATAAGACTTCTATGACTATAAATGGATGAACACTCAGCTCCCGCCGGTAAAAATATAGATATGTGTGAGTTAACATGTGTTTAAAATGAGAAAGCACTCTATATGGGATGTGTACAGAGCAAATTTGACAGGGCTTCCTCGTCTTTTCCTCTTGAATTATGGCCACCCTAAGCTCTATATGTAAGACCCCAACTTTTATGAATAAAAATTAAATTTTCTCAAAATATATTTTTGAATATTATGGTGTGGATTTGATATAATGTTATAGTTGTGGGTAATATTTATAAATTTTGCAAAGTAAACAAGTGGTTATATAATATTCGATTGGTCGGGGAAATTCGTTTTAATAGGAATATTAAATGCGACGGCACAATCATTGGTGGACCCTATTAATGGAGTATTGTCGTAGTTAAAAACGACATAATTATCTTTTATAAAAATAACGGCGAAAGTTGTCTTGAGTTAAACCGTTGAACTACCCGGTAGTAAAAAAATACAAGATGTCTGGCGTGGTAGTATAGTAGCACATGATATTGATTATTGATGCTTACGTAAAAGTCACTCAGTTATACTCAATTATTACTACAGTAATTGCTGCATCATATCTCTCATATTATCGATTTAATTATTGTCACAGTATCAATATTTTATATTATTAAATCAATAATTGAGTCAACAAAGTTATTCATATTATTATTTGCAATATTGACAATGTCTATAAGTTCTGTCAAGGAGAGGTTTGGTCACCTAATTGCGGCATGATAAGGAGAAATCCTTATCGAAAGCCCCTCTTTCCTGGGAACGACCTGGTTGTTAAATATTATGAGTTATAATATTAATGATGAATAAGCTCGTGTTGATTAAAGACGAAATTGATAGTTCCATTGTGTTGGGATTATTAGTGTTAGTGGAAATCGACATTTATTTCGATAATAATTGATGTCTGGAAGTTATATTAACCAATTGGGTAATTAATCGGATAAATTAGAAATTAATTGCTATTAATTCACATGCTTATAACTATTTATTCACATGTGTGTACTATTGATTCACATTCATGTACTATTAGGGGAGGTGGTGCAAGATTGATAATACTTGCACGACTATGTTAAAAATAGAGGTATGGATGGAGGTACTATACTGTAATTCATATTTTCACATGTATAGAACTATTGATTCACATGATTGAACTATTGATTCACATGTTATACTATTAGGGGAGGTGGTGCAAGTTTGATAATACTTGCAGGACTAAATTAAAAATAAAGGAAAAGATGAATGTATTATACTGTAATATTTAGAGCCTCAAAACGTGCAATTATCAAAACTATATTTTCCTATAAATAGAAGCTCATTCTTCCTTCATTCTCACCAATTCACTAAGACTCATAAGAGCAATTATAGAGAGAGAAGCTATATGGAGAAAGAAGAAGAGTAGTCTGCTACCTCACTACTCCAGTATATAGTCTTCTTCTGAGGTAAGGGGTATTATTTATTTCATATTTTGAAGAGATATTATTTCTCATATTCGTATGAATATTATTTTTGTTCAATATTCATAAAGAATATTATCTTCGTTCAATATTCGTAGGAATATTATCTTTGTTAAATATTCGTTGGAATATTATTTTCGTTCAACAGTTGTAAGTGTAACGATCGAGAAATTTATAATTTAATTTAAATATTTATTGAATTAAATAAATATTTTAAATAGTTTATTTATTAAGGAAAATAAATAATTGATTTAATTGTGGTGAATTAATTTAGTAACTAAATTGACCAATGTTAATTAAATTGAGTAATGATAATTTTATTTGAAGGATTTAATTTAAGAAAATAATTAAATTAAATCAATTGCTTAATATTTAAGAAAATAATTAAATTAAGTGAATTGTTTAATATTAAACGAATAAATTAAATGAGGTGATGTTTCTAATTTATTAATTAAATTAGATATATAATTATTTAATTATTCACTATAAGCATAATTATAATAAGAATATAGTAATTATAATTATAAATTATAAGTTATTTAATGGGTTGCAAGTGTGACAATTGGAAACTATATAATATAAATAATATAATAATAATTTGATTTGGGGGAATTTTGGTTAGCGAAACAGGGCCTTGTGGCCCTTGGCTTTTTCAACTGACGCTACTTGTTGGCTTTTTACCTGACGTTGGAGGTGGGAGTTAGTATATTTCAACGCGTTTATTTTCTAAGGCTAAGTTCAGAGAAGGGTCTAGTGAGAAGGAAAAAAAAAATAACAGAGTGTTGAGAGAGTAGTCTTTGTGAGTTGCAAAGAGAAAGAAGAGATTATCATCTTTTGTTAGCAAAATCAAGGGTTCAAGGTATAAACTATTCTTATTGTTATTTTTAGTTTTGGTAGTATATGTATATATCTCCATGGTATGATTTGGAAATCACGTGAATTGTGATGTATATATGTTCATATGGATTTGCAAAACTCTGTTATTTATCATGTAAACATGTTATTTGTGTAAGGTTTGTCATATTCATGAACGCAATCAAATTGCAAAATAATGCGGAAGCGTGTAAAAATCAAAGTTTAAAAAATTTACAAACCATATACCCGGATCACCCTTTATGCACAATTATTAATTAAACGAAAAGATCAAGAATAAAATCATACCCTTGAAGATCGAGCTTCCTCAGGTACAAGTTCACCTCCAATCCTTTTTGCGTTCAATCTTGAATCCACCGGGTTTGGTTCCTTCCTTTGATCAACGTTAGCCACCCAAATGTTTGGCCTCTAGAGGTGATCCACCAAGGAAGAAGAAAATTCAAGAAGAAGGGGTGGTTGGCTAAACCCTAGTTTTTCTATCTCTATAGAAAAGGTGTACTCCCAACAACTTGGAATTATGTCGTATGTTGAAAAAGTCAACCACCACCCCACCCATAATAAGACTCCTCTTATTTATAGATGTGGGCAACCCACCTTAACAATTAAGGAATTGGGATTTATTTAATTAATTAAATTCTTTTAATTAATTAAGCTCCCTAATCTTATTAGGGATAATTAATTAAACTCCTTTAACTAATTTTCCTTCCTAATCCAATTAGAAATAAATGAGAGTACTTATATTAAATTAATTCCCAAACTCTTTTAGAAATTAAAATAATAATAATTGTAATAATATTAATAAGACCCTCTTATTAATTTATATTTAATATTTCTAAAATATTAAATAATAAATATTAAGCTATTTAATTTATTCTATCACCATAGATTAAATTAAATATACATAACATATTATTACGATTATGCCATTAACTTCTTAAATAATTATTCTTCCTTTTATGGTGTGACCCTTTAGGTTCTCCATATTAAACCTAATTGTGAATAAATCAATTAGAACAATTCTAATCTTATTTAAATAAATAAATTAAATAATTAATTTATTTAAATAAATAATATTTATTCTACAATAGGATAAGCCTCCCTAGCGATCAACGACTTTCCGGATAATATAGATTTCAACATTAATCATTAAAGAACCTTTGAGTAAATAGTTACTGTCATGCAATTCAATCCTTCCACCATACAATGTCCCAATTAAATATAAGACATGGAATTCTTTGTCAAAGTCTTATTTTATTTAATTATATGTATTTCGATCCTTAAATGCACAACTCCAAATAATACAAATTAGAAACTTCTTTCTAATTTCATTCGCCTTAACCAAGGACTACTTTGGGTTGTCATTTATCGAATCACATAGACATTTCTCTTCTTTTATTAGAAGTGGTAGATTCTTTATTGATCATACATTATCTCCATGTACAACTTATTATACCCAAGCATACCTTTGATATACCCTAAGGGTCTTAAGGAATAAGTCAAAGTATAACTCATCATACACAAGATACTATGATGATCTCAAGTCCAAGGATTACTTGTACTACTATCACTATAGGAATTCTTATTGACAGGCAAATAAAACTCCATTAGGTATTCCTTAGCGAGCCACGTTCAGTGAACTTATTCTCTAATAAGCACCTATATACTTGCTTTAGTGTCTCCACACAAATGATCATGAGATCAATCATCCTCATCCAATGAGCAAGCAACGTATGTACCAATCTATCCGGATTCACTAATCCCCAATTTAGTAATCCAATGATTGGGAACTATTTTAGTTTTAAGCTTTCTAAGAATTTAGATCTCATTAGAATGATCATCATCATTATTCTAAAAGCATTGCTTAAAACTATGGGTTTATCACATATTATAAACAAAGATCATGTAGATAATTAAAAGCCTTTAATAAATTAATACTTTTTATTAATAAATGAATAAGATTGTTACAAAGTATATGCTTTATCATCAAACATGATTGGCTTGTGTGCATATTACTTTCAATTTGTTATCAAATTCATGAGAAATTGGGTTGAGGAAGAAAAGGAAAATCATAGTGTTTTTGTTCTTATAATATGGCCATAGAAAGTACCAAATTTCTTATTCAATATATGATGTAATCTATAATTTGTGGGTGAATTGTGATAATATATTAAGAAACGAAAGTGGCGTAGTTTAAATCATGACAATTGATCAAGAAACGAGTTTGTGGTGATCAAATTCGTTAAAAGTATAAAAATGGGAAAATTTTGGAAAAACCATGGTTTTGATTCTTCAAAATGGTGTTTATATAATGTTTTGTATATAGAATAGTGTTTAGTATATGTAACTATAATGTGACAAAGTGTAGATGTTGTAATTTGGGAGAAATTTTGTTGAATTGGGATTTTTGGCCTTTAACAGTGTATTAGTTCGCGTCTGTAAAAGCTGGGACTTGTGCATCGCACGGGCGCACTGCCTGGCATGCGGTTATCGCACGGGCACACAACATTTGGGCGCGGGCGCATGATAGCCCAGTATATTACTCGCGCGGCCGCGTGAGTGGCCTGTCACAGACAGTGAAGTCTGCTTAATTTGCAGGTCATGTATAATGGTCTTATGTTAGCTAAGCAAGCATGTTAGTGATGTTAAGGCATAGTAGAAACTATAATAACAGATTCCAATGTGTTGTAATGCAAAGTGTAAATATTTGAAATAATTATTTAAATAAGTTCTAAAATGAAACCAAGTGTGATGTTTTTAAAAGTTAGAGATGAGTGATTAAGTTATGTTGGCTTGTAATGAGATTTCAGATGTGTTAAGTATATTAACCTACGTGGTTAGGTGCTAGGTTAGGGTTATGACCTAAATGATGGTTTAAACCCTAAAGTTAATATAATTATGCGATTAATTATTATTGTGATTTCAATGATATATGTAGGATAATTGGAGATTATTTTACACTTGTGTAGCTTACAAACAAGGCAAGTTCTCTAACCCTACTTTTATAATTGTGCAAGTTTCTAAACCTTAACTCTTTACATTGAGCAAGCTTTCGAACTTCATTCTTTTCATATTGAATGCAAGTTTCCATTCCTATATTATTATTGTTCAAAATTGAGCAAGCCTAATCTATCTTGAATATGTTTGTACAAGCTCTTATAACCTAATTCGTTATATCGAGCGAGTTTTACTTTCTTAATTATTATTCAAAGCACATATTATTCTAATACTTCGATTCAAATGAGTTTGTTCTAACTCTTTTGGTTATAGCATTTTGCATGTATATCATGTTTATTCAATTATATATTGTTGATATCCGATCTTTGACTTGGATAGCCTTGTACAGTTACACATTCTTGTGTTAAACCTTTATTGAGGGAAATTGAATAGTGTTCTAAAATTCTAGAAACACTGATAAGCTAGTTCCAAACTAAACTTTCTTTAGTGCGGAAATTCTAAATTCAAACTGAGACGAACAACCCTAATATAGGAGATTTTTGTATGTGTAACGTTTAGATGTTTGTGCACAATACATGGTACAAAGGGCTAATCCCCCTAAGTACGCTAAGAAGGGTCTGTATAGTCTAATAATTGTTAAGGTTAGGGTAATAATACCTATATACCGGAGACATAGTTCGTGGTCTTATGACCCTAAGACATTGATTTCAAACTTGTGTTCTATTCTTAATTCTCAGAGCAAGTTCATTATTGTTCAGCATTCGTTGTTCACTCTTATATTGTTATCATTATTACTTTCTATATCAGTGAGCAATTGTTTGCTCACTCTTGCAATTAACACTGCAGCTAAGGTTGAAAGAGTCGATGAGCCATCTACTAGCAAAGGGAAGGGCAAGATGCCTAAGAGCTGAAGAATTAATGAAGTTAATTTAAATGTTTCATGTTACAAGACTTGTTTTAATATATAATGTATTCCGTAAACTAATGTAATAATTTTAAGGTTAGATTACCTGGGATTTATTTTGAGACGATGATGTAACCCTTTAATGGGGAAGATTATTGTTTATGTTATTTTTATTATGTCTTTATCCTTTATTGATGGGTAGTTAGATGTAATAGTTTTGATAAGTGAGCACCAAATCCTGTGGGAATGAAGTACCTGGATTTGGGGGTGTCACAGTAAGGGATGTTATTTTTGTTCAATATTCGCTTGAAATAATTTTTTCTTCCTTACTCTGTAGTATGTAAGTAATATTATTTCGTTTCAGATTTTGAATTCTATACTTATTTTGTTGAAGTTTTGGCTTCTATACTCCATGAAATTAGTAGAATATCCTTGATATTTGCGCTTCATCATGTATCTTTTCATGAAAATATTATTCTGAGCTTTCTTGATAATTATTGATATTTTCATGACGGAATACTATTCACGAATTACTATTTATGGGTTACTATTAACCCAGTTACTATTCACTCAAATATTATTCACTCGGGTATTTGGGGCACTTTTCATGTCAAAGTACTATTCACGAGTTACTATTCACCCAATTACTATTCACCCGAATATTATTCACTCGGGTATTTGGGGTACTTTTCATGTCGGGGTACTATTCACGAGGTACTATTCATAGGATACTATTCACGGGGTACTATTTACCTGAAAAATATATTTCTTTTCTGTCCAAATTATTTTTGGTACATGAATATTATTCTTGAATTTTACTCCACAAAGCAGTATCATGTTGACAATTTAGATATTTTTAAACTCTGGATAAATTTAAAGTCTTTAATATTTATCCTTGATATCGTTTGATTAATGCTTATATCATTGTCATCATCCCCATGCTTATATTGCGATGAAAGTCATCTTTGGCTTACGTGCATAGATGGACTGTTGATTGGTATGAATATGACCAGGGATCATTCGGTATAATCATGACCCGTAATGTTACAAATGATGTGGTAAAAGTCCTCATTGGCTCGTAGTGCATTGATGGACAGTTGTTGGTATGATTATGACCAGGGATTATTCGGTATAATCATGACCATTGGTGATTAGATGAATATCCTTGGCCCGTAGTGCAGGGATGATTCGAAGATGTGGTTTATTTATTAAGCTGAGTCTCAGCGATAGATTTGATGAAAAACTTTTTAAATCATAGAAGATAGTAGATATTATGCTCTACTTGACTCTTCTAATGGATTGTTTGTCCCGCTGCAGTTGTTGATCTAAAACTTGTTGTCTATTATATTCTATCAGTTGTTATACTGTTGATGGCTAAGGATAATTTATTCTGCATTATCTTAGTCATAATATTTCTTACTGGGCTAGTTGTGCTCACCCTTTTCTTTCATTGTTCTCTTCAGGAAATGAGAGTATAGCTGGGACATGTTGGGGAATGGAGTGATGGTGCATGATAAGTGGCTTTAGTAGTCCTCACTATTCTGTGAAATAGTGTGATAATAATTGTAATGAAAACTTCATTGAGAGTGGATATTGTTTAGAAGGCAATATTCTTGTTTAAACTCTCAGCTATGTTTTGTCGTATATTACACGACAATTGTATTAAAGAAGTTTGTATTTGATTTCTGTACCATATATATTTGGCGACTCAAGATGGGTGACGTATACCTGTTTTGGGGGCGTCACAATTGGTATTAAAGCTTAGGTATATGATCCCTGGCTGAGATGTGAGACAAGAACTAGGAGGGGAGAGACGGGGAATTCTTTCGCTAGTATGACCTACCTAAGTTTATTTGGTATTTAATTGGTCGGTCAGAGTATAGGGATAATATGTTGCATGTCAATTAACCCTTGTTTTGTGACAATGTTTGAAAATGACATCTAAAAATGTTGAGATCAGCAATGAAACACATGAGACCTTTGAGTCACCAACGATCAATACCCAGGATAATGTGCATCAGGAAGACAATAATCCTCAGGTAAATAACAACACCGATCAGATGATGAACGATGGGATGTTCAGAGGCTTTATGCAATTCATACAACATTAGGCGAGAGAGACTCTTGTTCAAAATGCAGGTGGAAACACTGGCAACTCTCGGATGGTCACTACTAAGCAGTTCAAGGAGCTAGGACCGCCAGAGTTTTTGAGAAAGCCAAAACCACTGAAGGCGGAGACGTGGATAAAGCAGATCACCAAGATATTTGATGTCTTGGAATGCTCAGAGGAGCAAAAGGTTCCCTTTGCCACCTTTATGTTGCGTGAAGAGGCATATTATTGGTGGGAATCTGTAAAGCGTACCTAGCCTGACGCACTCAAGATGTCTTGGGAGAAGTTTCAAGAACTATTCAACGACAAGTACTTTCCCAAAAGTATTCGTCACATGAAGGAGGTGGAGTTTATCAAGTCGGAGCAAAACAATATGACTGTGTCACAGTACGAGGCTAAATTTACGGAGTTATCTTGGTTTACATTCCATTTGGTTGAAAATGAGGAGCGAATGACGTGAATGTTTCTAAGAGGTTTGAAACCCGAAATACGTCAATATCTCATTTCTCACAAACTTTGTTTATATTCAGATGTTGTGAATAGGGCTCAATTATTGGAGCGCGATAATGAGTCAGCACAACCAAAAGATAACTAGCAACAACACGATAATAATCGTACTAGTGGTAACGGCCATCGAAACAATGATAACCATCGTGGGGGAAATTATCATGCCAAGAATGGTAACCACTTTGGTGGTAATCATGGCCAAGATAATAGAAGTGGAAAATTCAAGAAGAGAAGATTTAACGATGATGGGAAGACGTCGGTAGTAGCACCAACACCAGCAACAAATTCTAAGGGAGGAGAATGATCGCCAGTTAGATGCTACAGATGCGGAGATGAGGGACACATAAGTCCAAACTGTTCACAGCCTTCCAAGGTATGTTTTAGTTGTGGAAAAGACGGTCACATAGCTCGATTTTATCCTGTAGCGAAATCAAGTCTAGCTGGGACGGTGGCACCAAAGGAGGATACGGACAAAACAAAGTCGGTGGTTTCAGGAAGAGTGTTTTTCGTGACTTCTCAAAAAGTGAGTAACCCGAACGAAGTTAGCACGGGTTAGTTAATTATAAATTCTTGTTAAGTCTAACCTTATTAGATACCGGTTCTACCCATTCTTTTATCTCTCTTGCTTGCGCTCAACGTTTAAATTTGACCCCAGAGAAGTTAGACTTTGACTTATTGGTTGAAACTTCGTTAGTAGAAACCTTCGTTGTGACGCCCCCAAAATATCCAGGTTCTCTAACCTCAGATTCGGTGCTCACGATCTATCATCATCTTAAGCATTCTATAACTATTACGGAATAATAAACATACATTGTTCATTATAATAAAGTTTCATAACATAGTCCCAAGGTCTTCTTAACCTTAACTTAAACACACCATTCATATTACAAAAGGTTTACATAAGAAATTCTATCAAATAATAATAACTAACATTCATTCTAAACTATTCTTGGATCTTTCCCTTGCCTTTATCTTTCGTATTGGATCCTTCAGGCTTAACTAAAATAAATGTCATGATATAGCAAGGGTAATCAACTAATTTGCTTAGCAAGTTTATATACAAGAGAGATATATCATGACTAGAAAGAAGTTTTGCTTTCAATATTCAACAATAGTATAAGATTGTGAAGGAACATGAATTAATAATCAACAATTGAATATTCGAATAATTGAATAACGTGTACTAAGTGGTTTTGAAATAACCATAAACATTTGCCAAGGTTCTCAGTCATTTAAACTGGACCTCTTAATATATTTTTGGTATTCAAGGGGATCAACCTTTCATACCCCATGATTTATTCATAAACACTTAATAATCCAGTATCGATATCATGCCACAATCAAATTCATCCTTTTCCCAATCAAGAGTTCTTATCATATCAATTTAATAAGATTAGCTTTTTAAAACACATTTGATTTAACAAATTTAAAATGCTTGATCTAGCTGATACAATTAGCATAAATCTATCTCATAAACAGTTCATGAATGAAAGAACTTTAATTTAATTCACAGTTCAATAATAATAGAACATGAATTCAATTGCACAAAGTACGAATTTCAATAATCATTATAGATGTGAATAATCATCAATAATTATTCACTAACATGCTTTGAAAATAATAACTCGAGTTTGAGTTAGGAAACTTGCCTCGTTTGTAGCTTACGGCTACGCAATTAAATTCTACCCGCTAGGCAGTTTAATTATCTTCCTTTAAGAGACCTATAGTTAAACTTTCAATTAGCCATAACATAACATTAGATTATGTAATCACATAGATATTATATATTAGATTTAGTTCTTAGAAATATTATCCTGCCTCGATAATGTTACTATTAAATAACAAATACCTTTAATTCACTTAATATTATTAATCTTGATAATATTTAATTTACCTCTTAGTATTATTAGTTCACTAATAATACTTTTATTCGCTTACTAATATTATTAACATCTTAATAATATTTTAATACATTACTAATATTATTAATTCTCTTAATAATATTTTAATCATGCATTAATATTATTACTTTAATAATATCTTACTTATGCTTTAGTATCATTAATCAATTAATAATACTTTTATTCATTTACCAATAGTATTAATATTTTATTCATTTACTAATATTATTAATTATTTAATAATATTTTATTCCTTTACTAATGTTATTATATTTTTAATAAAATTTTATTTAATCTCGAATATTATTATTTACTTCATAATATTTTAATCATCAAATAATACTTTAATTTAATATTATTAATCTTTTAATAGTATTTTAATCTAAGATTAATATTTTAATCTAATATTATTAATCATTTAATAATACTTTAGTCATTTATTAATGCTTAAATCAAATACTATAACCATTTAATAATATTTTAATGAAGTTTTAATCTTAATATTTTATTTACTTAACAATATCATATTCTAATATTATTAATATCATAATAACATTTTAATAATTTATTAGATCAATAAACAATTTATTCTAATTGTTCACCCTTTATAAAACCACTTATTTAATATCCATAAAAGGTCATAAATAATATTTCTTATTATAAATTACCTAAAATGCCCTAAAATAGTTATAATATTATATATTAGGAGTATTCAAGCATTAAAATCACATTTTTCTTATTTAAGACATCATTTAACTATTTATTTCCTTTTATTTATAACTTCATCATTTTTAGGAAAAATACCAAACTGATTTCAAAAATTCTTCTTTTCTGGGTTTGGATAGTATATGACCCAACAATGATCCCCAAATGTTTGTGGAATTTTAGAAAGTGATTTACTAATTTTAAAGTGCCCAAAACACTCGGATCTTGCTTCATTTTTCATAAATCGAGTTTTGCTCAACAAATTCTGAAACTTTCAGGGTATACCCTCATAACATATATGAACATACTGTAAAAGTTTTGGATTTTTCCCGTGTATACACTGTGAGAAATTCAGGTGTTAATATTTAGGAGTCCTTTACGGAAATAGCCATTACGCACAACCTATATATCGAAACGTGTATGTTCTTTTTCCTACACGTAGATAACTTCTTAAGGTACCTCTGTAATTTTTTCTAGATTTTTAAAAGACTTGAAACTGTCCGAAATAGCCTTAAGAAAAACGGGGACAATAGCTTTTTTAGGGTTTTAAAACTTTAATTCTCTGTGTGGACTGTTTTGGGAAAAATAGCCCCCATGGCTTCAATACTTGCTAGATTTGTGTTTACTAGATAACTCATGTATCTAGCACCGCCCTTCAACGGATCACAAATCCAAGTTGTAAAACTTAAGTTACACAAGATTTAGTAGAAGAAAAACAAGGGTTTAATTCACCCCTTGGAGAACATATGCTCATTTCCTTCCTCTAAATCTATATTCTAACACACAAGATACTTAGTGCTACACATGAGACATGTAGAACTAGGGTACTTTGAGTATTAGACCATAACCCCCATATATGTTGAGGTAAAAACCAAAATAGAAGAAGAATAAGAAAAAGAATGGAAGAGAACCTCACCTAGTTTTCTTTGCTATCCATCTTGTTCTTCCAAAGTAGGTTATGAATCTAGGATGCACGAACAATAAACTCCTCTCCCTCTCTAGAATCTGAACTTTTCCTCTCTCTCTCTCTAGCTAAGCTTTGTGTTTTGATGGGTTGGGAGAAAATAGAAGAAGAAGAAGAAGAAGAAGAAGAAGAAGAAGAAGAAGAAAGGTGGAGGAGTCAAATGAAATGAGATAGATATTATGTTGGTGAATTGGAGTGGAATGCTAATATCCTCCATGTTTCTTTTGTCCCTTGGACAAAAGGGTTAGCCTTATCCCTTCCTAATCATGCCTAATCATGCCATTAAGGTTGCTAATTAAGCTTTCCACCAATGGAAGCATGACACACTTGTCCTTGTGTGTAAGACTTCTACTTATGGAACTTGATTAGCTTAATATTCTTGCCTTAAAAAGGCTAATGTGGCCAGCTATATATATGCCCACTAATTCCTTCATTTAGCCTTTATTTTAATGCATAAATTAGATAAATCAAAGGTCTAAAATACCCTTAATCAAGTGGACTAAGTTTGGGCTTGCATTTTATTTCTTTTGGGCTTCTCCTTTAATTGTTTTGGGCCATGTAATAAACATAGTCTAACAATTTTAATATATATTACCCAAATTGTTTATTTAGGGTTTCCATTCCCAATCTTATGAAATTTAATTACTTATACATGTAACTTTAACTCATAACCTAATTAGGTTTACTAGAAATAGGTTTAAAATTATTAGTCATTTGAAATAACAAGATTATCCACTTAAGTTAGTATACATATTAAATACTAACCTTTCCTTATTACCATAACCCTTAAGTTATTTAATTGTCTCACCTAATGTATAATTAGGAAACGAAGCTTTCATTTAATGAAATCTATAAATGTATATATCAATAACTATAGTTTATATGTTTATTGATTCGTGCACCACTTCACATATGTTGTCACATATTAAATCACTATATAACACAGTTTTAAATATCAATAATGTACATACATATATAGTGACTTAAAATTCACGGTTATTACATTCGTTACCTCCACTGTTTATAAATCTTGTTGATTCAAATTGACATTTTCATGTTACCTGTCGATCTTATCTCTTTGAAAATACTTGCCCTTGATGTGATTTTAGGAATAGATTGGTTAACTACTCATCATGCCAAAATTGATTATTTTTGTAAGGTTGTTAGCTTTCATATTCCTAACCAACCTGTTATGTGAATTCAAGCAACCAAACCACTAAAGTCAATCACTGTTATATTAAGCCATAAGTAAAGAGCCATGAGCCTTTCGCTTGTGACTTCCTTGTGTGGAATGCACCGAAGCCAGACTTTCTGTAGGGGAAACCGTGGATAACGGTGACAAGTTGATAGGTATCAATGTGACATGATATCCAAGTCTTGGGATGAGAGTCACAGTTTTGAATGATATTTCTATTGTTAATAAATTTTCTGACGTACTCCTGAAGACTTTTTGGCCTACCCTAGAGCGTGAAATCGAATTTTGTATTGACCCCAGTATAAAACCCATTTTTAAAACCCTCAAGTATTTTTTCACCCAAAAAGAACGTATAATGTGCCAAAGACGTTGGCTTGAGCTGTTGAAGATTACGACCATATCATTTAATATTATTGTGGAAAAAACGAACATGATAGTTGATGCATTGAGTAGAAGATCGTATGCGTTTATGAGTGATTTTGTTAACACAAAGACCCATTTTGTATAACTTTTAAATGATGGAGATAGAGTTAAAGACTCTAGGGACCCACGTGATGATGTTAAATATACGAGTAGAATCGGTTTTAATCGATAAAGTTAAAACTGCTCAAGTTACAGACTCAGAGCTGATGAATGCGAAGAAGAAGGTTCAAGAAGGCGTTTTTCTAGAAGCAAGACTCGCTGAAGAGAGGAAATCTCAACCCTTGATTTTATTGTTCTATTTGAAATCCTTGATCGAGTAGGAACTGTGGTCTATAGACTCGTTTTATCGCCAAGTATGTTGCGTGTTCATAACGTTTTTCTCGTATCGATGTTACGTAAATATGTGGACGACCCGAACCACATTATTGAATTAGAACTAGACGAGATAGCCGAAGATTTAACGTATGAGGAGATATGTGTTAAAATCTTGGATATGAAGGATCATATTCTACACTCAAAGGTTATACCTCAAGAGTTAGAATCTGAAATAAAGTCAAGGTATCCTCACCTCTTCGACATACCAGGTATGCACCCTAATTTTGAGGATGAAATTTCATAAGAAGGGGAGGTTGTAAGACCCCAACTTTTATGAATAAAGATTAATTTTTCTCGAAATATATTTTTGAATATTATGGTATGGATTTGATATAATGTTATAGTTGTGAGTAATATTTACAATTTTTTCAAAGTAAGCAAGTGGTTATATAATATTCGATTGGTCGGGGAATATTCATTTTAACAAGGAATATTCGTACGACGACACAATCATTGGTGGACCCCACAACGAAAGTATTGTCGTAGTTAGAAAATGACAGAATTATCTTTTTATAAAAATAACGGCAAAAGTTGTACCGTTAAACTGTTGAACTACCTGGTAGTAAAAGTACAGTAATACACGTGGTTGCATAGTAGCACGCGGTATTAATTATTGATGTTTACGTAAGAAGTCACTAAGTTATACTCAATTATTGCTACAGTAATTGCTGCATTATATCTCTCATATTATTGATTCAATTATTATCACAGTATCAATATTTTATATTATTAAATCAATAATTGAGATGACAAAGTTATTCATATTATTATTTGAAATATTGACAATGTCTAGAAGTTCTGTCAAGGAGAGGTTTGGTCACCTAATTGCGCGCCAATAAGGAGAAATCCTTATCGGAATGCCCCATCTTTCCTGGGAACGACCTGGTTGTTAAATATTATGAGTTATAATATTAATGATGAATAAGTTTGTGTTGATTAAAGATGAAATTGATAGTTCCATTATATTGGGATTATTAGTGTTAGTGGAAATCGATATTTATTTCAATAATAATTGATGTCTGGAAGTTATACTGACCAATCAGGTAATTAATCGGATAAATTAGCAATTAATTGCTATTAATTCACATGCTTATAACTATTTGTTCACATGTGTGCACTATTGATTCATATTCATGTACTATTAGGGGAGCTGGTGCAAGATTGATAATACTTGCATGACTAAGTTAAAAATGGAGGTATAGATGGAGGTACTATACTGTAATTTGTATTTTCACATGTATAGAACTATTGATTCACATGATTGAACTATTGATTCACATGTTATACTATTAGGGGAAGTGGTGCAAGTTTGATAATACTTGTAAGACTAAATTAAAAATAAAGGAAAAGATGAAGGTATTATACTGTAATATTTCGAGCCCCAAAACGTGCAATTATCGAATCTATATTTTCCTATAAATAGACGCTCATTCTTCCTTCATTCTCACCAATTCACTAAGACTCACAAGAGCAATTATAGAGAGAGAAGCTATAGGGAGAAAGAAGAAGATTAGTATGCTACTTCACTACTCCAGTATCCAGTCTTCTTCTGAGGTAAGGGTATTATTTATTTCATATTCTGAAGAGATATTATTTTTCATATTCGTATGCATAATATTTTCGTTCAATATTCATAAAGAATATTATCTTCGTTCAATATTAGTAGGAATATTATCGTCGTTAAATATTCGTTGGAATATTATTTTCATTCAACAATAAGAGGATGTTATTTTTGTTCATTATTCACTTGAAATAATATTTTCTTCCATACTCATAGTATGTAAGTAATATTATTTCGCTTCGATTTTGAATTCTATACTCATTTTGTTGAAGTTTTGGCTTCTATACTCCATCAAATTAGTAGAATATCCTTGATATTTGCGCTTTCATCCAAAGATCTTTTCATGAAAATATTATTCTGAGCTTTCTTGATAATTATTGATCTTTTCATGACGGAATACTATTCATGAGTTACTATTTACGGGTTACTATTCACCCGGATACTATTCACTCAAATATTATTCACTCGGGTATTCGGAGCACTTTTCATGCCAGAGTATTATTCACGAGTTACTATTCACGGGTTACAATTCACCCAATTACTATTCACCTGAATATTATTCACTTGGGTATTTGGGATACTTTTTATGTCGGGGTACTATTCACGAGGTACTATTCCCGAAGTTCTATTCATAGGATATTATTCACGGGGTACTATTTACCCAAAAAATATATTTCTTTTCTGTCCAAATTATTTTTGGTACATGAATATTATTCTTGAATTTTACTCCACAAAGCAGTATCATGTTGACAATTTGGATATTTTTAAACTCTGGATAAATTTAAAGTCTATAATATTTATCCTTGATTTCGTTTGATTAATGCTTATATCATTGTCATCATTCTCATGCTTATATTGTGATGAAAGTCATCTTTGGCTTACGTGCATAGATGGACTGTTGATTGGTATGATTATGAACATGGATCATTGTATAATCATGACCCATAGTGTTACAAATGATGTGGTAAAAGTCCTCATTGGCTCGTAGTGCATTGATGGACAGTTGTTGGTATGATTATGACCAGAGATTATTCGGTATAATCATGACCATTGGTGATTACATGAATATCCTTGGCCCGTAGTGCTGGGATGATTCGATGTTGTGGTTTATTTATTAAGCTAAGTCTCAGAGATAGATTTGATGAAAATTTTTTTAAATCATAAAAGATAGTAGATATCATGCTCTACTTGACTCTTCTAATGGATTGTTTGTTCTGCTATAGTTGTTGATCTAAAACTTGTTGTCTATTATATTCTCTCAGTTGTTATACTGTTGTAGGCTAAGGATAATTTATTCTGCATTATCTTAGTCATAATATTTCTTACTGGGCTAGTTGAGCTCACCCTTTTCTTTCATTGGTCTCTTCAGGAAATGAGAATATAGTTGGGACAAGTTGGGGAATGGAGTGATGGTCCAGGATAAGTGGCTTTAGTAGTCCTCACTATTCTGTGAAATAGTGTGATAATAATTGTAATGAGGACTTCATTGAGAGTGGATATTGTTTAGAAAGCAATATTCTTGTTTAAACTCTCAGCTATGTTTTGTCGTATATTACACGACAGTTGTATTAAGGAAGTTTGTATTTGATTTCTGTACCATATATTTGGTGACTCAAGATGGGTGATGTATACCTGTTTTGGGGGTGTCACACTATATTTATAGATAGGAGTCACGGTGTGTACTGCGATAGTCGCAGATGCACTCGCGCTACTACTAAAGAACCTCGAGCTTCATGCAGGTCCTCGCTGTCTCAAATTACGTGCACTTGTGCACTGTGATGTCTGGTCAAACTTGCAGAACTTCAATCCGAGCATCCGAACGAGGTGTACAAGACCTTCTATAGACTGCTTTTGTCGAGAGTTACGCAATGACATGGGATTAGAGGTTGTACGAAGTCAGGAAGAGGGGACCATGCCTATGGTCTTCAAGCTTCAAATTCTATCTGATGTGCTGCCCTGCGTAATAGTCACTCGGGATTGGATTTCCTCGACTCTTATGGGACATTGCTGTGTAAAAATGTCTGTATGAGATGTTGAGACGACGTTCTGGGGGTTGAGGTGGCAAGATGATGATTTTGCCCCTCATCGGGCTTATCTTCAATTTTGGTTGATAGCAGACGTTGATCAGGGTTATCTCTGAGATTGGACTGCTGCAAATGTTTAAATTCCGCAGGATCATCTTTAACTGTGCTTATCTTCCCGGTGTTATCTCTGGGTCTTTGGAATGAGTGCCTCGACGGGAGTTCAGAGGTTGAAGTTGATGGCATGCATTTGAAACAAGCATTTATGGGGTTATCGCTGAAACTGTAATGACACTCCTTGGGGTTACCTTCAAGGACGAAACTCGGGGTTATCTCTGAGGTTGGAATTGATATTTTCGATGTGTGTTCCGGGGTTGAGACTGAACTTCCGGTGGTATCCGGAATGGATGTGAGCTGTCTTCCAAGGTTATCTTCGAAAGACGAATCTGCCCTCCTGCGATGTTAGTAACAAGTGTGCAGAAAATTTTGAGTGTATACAAATGCCCCTCTTTATCATATTCATGCAATGCAAGGCATGGGTATGATAAAGAATCCTAGACACTTAAAATGTAAACAACATAAACACGATGCCATGTGCAGCAACATGATGCAAATGCATGATGCATGTATTTTGTTGGATTGTTTTCCAACATGATGGAATGATTGCTGGTTCCCTATTAATCCTACCGGGGATGACAATCAGTGATGTCTTGGACATGTGATCCAAGGTTTCTAGGATGTTGACATTGGGGTTATCACTAAAGTCCTGAATCCTTGATACAGACTTTACTCTGTAGATGTGCCTTTTAAGTGCAAGAGATCTGTGGGGATAAAGCTTTGTCTTTTTGAGGATGTATATAATATATTCCATCATCGGTCCTCTCTGATGAGGATGGTCTTCTCTGGTTTGTGTCACCAGCATATACCACGGTTCTGTCGGAGTTACTGCCAACAGTATGTATTATCAGGGTTACCTAACCTTCGCTGATGTGTGTATCACCGGATAGATCCCTGTTGGGAAAACTGTCAAGGTTGCTTGACATTCATTGATGTGTGTATCACCAGATAGATCCCTGTTGGGCAAACTGTCAAGGCTGCTTGACATTCATTGATGTGTGTATCAATGGTTGCATTGAATTGTGACCCCCACCGGGGAATATGTCAAGGCTGTTTGACCTTCATTGACACGTATATCAATGGTTGCATTGCGTTGTGACCCCCACCGGGGAACATGTCAAGGCTGCTTGACCTTCATTGACGTGTATATCAATGGTTGCACTGCGTTGTGACCCCCGCCGGGGAACATGTCAAGGATGCTCGACCTTCATTGACGTGTATATCAATGGTTGCACTGCGTTGTGACCCCCACCAGGGAACTTTATTAATGACATCAACATTGTGACCCTCGCCAGGGAACCTTTTAGGGTTACGGCCCTATATTTGGCGTCATCGGACCTGTATGAGGCATTGCCGAGTATGATTTGCAAAAGCTGAGATCATTGGTATAGTGTACCTTACATTTAGGAGAATACCAATGAGTGGAATGTGAAGCCATAATTTGACTTGTGACAACCAGGATTCCCAAGCTATTCCGCTCAATCGCGTAGCATTTTTTTTCCTGATTTGGCCTTTTCAACTTGTGAGACCTCCTTTGCAACTCGAACTGAACTAAACCAGAGGGGTGGGACCCATATAGGTGTGCCGCAGGTACACCTATAGTAGCTGCAGGTGGACCTGTGGCCAACCGTGGGTATGTAATGCCAGCGGGTTGCTTTTATAAGTCATTTTCAAGTTTCACCGCGAAGGAAATCCGAGAGCTCTTCTTCAGATCTGCTGAGTTCGGGCGACTTTCTGCAAATTCTGCTATTGTACAAGTGTTATACATAGTCCTGGTAATGTATACATGTATTCTTTTCTAGTTTCTATCTGTTAGAAAATGACACACCCTTTTTGAGGTGATTTGGAGACTTGTTGTCCAGAAATTATAGATCTGGATCAGCCGAGTAGATCCCGTAGGACCACTTCTGGTATATGAAGAAGGGCTTCTGAAGTGCCTTGACCCCGTTCTATTAGACAACCCCGTCGTTTGGTGGAGGCGGTGATACTTCCAGTCCAAGTTGATGTGCCGGATGTTGAGGATGAGGAGGAGGATGTATCGGTTGAGGCTCCCACTCCTGCTGCATGTGTTCCCCGTAGGGATTTTCCAGGCATTCAGGTGGCGAACCCAGAGCTCCTGGGTGATTTGAGTCGACACCCTTCAGTTTACCTGCACGCAAACGAGGTATCCAGTTAGATCTTAATCTTCCTTCTTTCCTATTGATGAGGAGTAAAGGATTCTGATGTTGATCTGCATTTAATGTAGGTTCCCAACTTTACACATCCTTGAGGGAACTAGTTCAACATCCACTTTATGTATCAGGCTCTGCATGATAACTATAGAGCGATTGTACATGGCTGGGGATTCGGGGCGTTCTTTTCCATTCTTCCTTGTCATTGTCCCTGGGGTTACCTTAGGGCATTTTCTGAGCGCTAGTTTCACCAGACTCAGTCACTCCATTTCCTGGATTGTGAGGTGATGATGACGCTGATGGATTGGCGGTTTATCACAGGTATGGAGTTTGGAGGGGCGCCAGTGCCTTGTGCGGCGGATATTACCCCTACTGCTGTTAGATCCTTGCTTGGAGTTTTGGCGGAGGCGCTCAAGGGCAGGACTATTCGTACAAGTCCTTTGAGGGTCGATGCTATGAGCGGACTATTGAGCGAGCCCATACCTGATGATGTGAGAGTCAGGGATCGCATTCTTCAGCTATTGTTCCTGATGATCATTAGGGGCTGCTTCATAGCAGATAACTCTTCTGTGGTGTCCTTCACTTTGATCAACGCCACTCGACACGTGGACTGTAATATAGATTATGATTGGGGTTCCTACACCTTCGCCTACTTCCTCAGGGGAATGCGCATGCGTTCGCAGGGCTTGACCGAGGCTTGGTTAGGATTTTACCCATTTTTGCTGGTGAGTATTTCTCTTGTCTTTTCCCATGTACCAGTTAAGAGAGTTGAATGATAGCAAATGTTTGCCTTTGTGTTGGCAGTTTTGGGCCTACGAGAGGCTTCCATGTTTGCATCCTGTAAGTGTGTTAGGCTTAAACACCTATCCACGAGGACGGAGATGGCATCATTCTATATTGGCGGAGGTCCTTGTTGCGGAGGGTTTCACTCATTGTCGCCTACAGCTGGAGTTGTTGACAACGAATTTCATCACGTGGATTCCCTATTCAGGGGAGCATTTGAGCATTGGATTTGAGGATGGGTACCCGACTGGTGTCGAGCACGTGATTTCCACCCGTAGGATTCCTCTCTTCACAGATGGAGGATGTGAGCTCTACTTAGGAGAGCGTGCTACCAGAAGCACCACAGGAGAGATTCGTATGTCGATCTTGCCTCCTGTCGGGCGTTACTAGCCTGTTTCGCAGTCGCCCGTCATTGATATCCTATTGTTGGGTGTTGACGGGTTTGCACTGTCAGAGGGTCCCTGCATTCAGGAGATATTCCAACATTGGTGGTTCCCTCGTACCATTGGAGCCCAGACCCGCGCCACTCAGTTCATGGAGGATATGGTTCTAGGATCCGTGATGATAACGGATTGGCTAGTCTATGTCTGAGATCCGACTCATTTGACATAGATTGACAATTTGACCCGGCAGTTGGACCGGGCACATTTCTTTATCCGGCACTTGGGCAGATATCCTTCAGAGGCAGATACTTTTGATCCTTCCAGCTCTGGCCCTGGCCCCTCAGATGACCCATATGGTTTTACCGGTGCAGATCCTCCATTGTATAGACCTGACATCCCTGTGGATAGAGATCCAGTGACTCAGGAGGAGTTACATCAGGTGGACAGGATTGATGATGTAGATATTGACACCATTATCTTCTTCTGATGTATATTTTCGTTATCTCTTTTGATAGGCCTCTGTTAGACATTGTGTAGCTTCACCCCATTTTCGCTATATCTTTTGATAGGCCCCTGTTAGTTATAGGGCAGTTTTGCCCCATTTCCCTATATTTTAGCTGTACAAAGATGTATTAGATGATGATATACTTAGGAATGTATGTACAGTTTTCCATTCCCTATATCATATTGCCATCTATTGTATCATGTTTGTTATTATGTTATGCACATGTATGTCCAGAGATATTCAGCATTAACCCCTGGATGGTCTAATGACATGGCTCTTATAGATGTCTTCTTCGACAGTTAGCCGTATTGATCATACCCCACCATTATTGGTGGCATCTGGTATGCGATCGTGGTATGATAGTATGTCACCATCAGACAGGGTGACTGTAGATCGTCTATTGAAACATACTATGACCCTATTGATGTTTCAGGTTCCTGCAGGATTCGTAGAGGGCATGCTGGAGCATTGGGTATTGGAGAGGCAGGTTTTCCGATTTGGGACCCAGGAGTTGACTCCTACTCTGGAGGAGTATGCACGTTTGACGATGCTTCTACTGGACAGACCTTGCGTGCATATGGCGATTGGAGACATAAGTAGGCAGTTCATAACCCTCACTGGATTGAGGTGTAGGGTGGTGCAGGATGATCTTACATCTGGCCACGTTATATCCCAGCGTTTTCTGTTTGATAGATTTGGCTATGAGGATAATTATACACGACATTCTGGGGATTTCACCACACCGGAGGATCATCAAGGCGTCGCCGAGTGGATGTCTTCGCTATTGTGCGATCTTTCAGTATGTCTACATGCCACGGTACATGAATGAGTTAGACATAGGCGTTATCATGGCAGTGGGAGCTCTCAGGGAGGGTCACACCATTATACCGATGATCATCACAGAGACTCTAAGGTCAGCCATATACTGCTGTACTTATCCGACGGGAGTGTTCATAGGCAGCTCGGTCATGATGTACTTATGGTTTATGTCACACTTGAGACCGATTGGCACTTTCAGACGGCATGGGTATTATTTCACCCATGATATAGCCATGTCATACTCCTTTTAGCTTGCGGATTGTATAGATGCTGCATTTTGGTCAGCTTTCCTGGCAGGGATCGGAGATCCATTTGCTATATTACCGTGTTCAAGGCTTAGCTTACCCTACAGCTTCATCATTCATGCTCTGAGCATGGATTATCTTCCTCTGGCTGTCTTGAGAGGTATGATGACTTACGACCCACTAGCCGTGATGTATCAGTTTGACCAGTTCCAATATTTTCATCCTTTTGAGGGTGCATCGAGTCAGCGCTTCGCTTCTCGCCACTTATCAGCAGAGGACAGATCCAGGGTGTATGCCTGTTGGGATCAGCGTTAGCTAGCTGAGTTTTCTGTCAGTCATCCGGCCTGTTCCACAGAGTATTCCTCATGGATGTAGACAGAGACTGCATCAGCTGCGGTAGTATCCATAGTGCAGGGGACTGATTCCGACGATGAGGAGCCTATGAAGGAGACTGATATTCCTATCTAGGAGGATTTGACTATTGGGTTACCAACATTTGTGATGGATTCTCCCACTACGAGTGCTACTGTGATTCATCATTCAACACAGTATCTGGAGCAGAGTCTACATCTGATGACCTTTGAGAGAGATTAGGCTAGGGCCTTGATGTTGACAGCTCTTGATGGGAGAGACGCAACTCTATTAGAGACGAGGCCAGATCAGCCAAAGATGCATTGATTATAAAGTGGGATGCTACCCTATCTTCCCGGGATGTGGCCGTCACATATAGTACTTCAGTGAGATCCCTTACGACTGGTATCCTTGCTAATATGAGTGCATACATTGATGAGCATCATGCCACCATGAAGTTAGCCTCAGATCTACTAGCTCATATAGATACCATTGGGCAAGAGCATTCAGCGTTACCTCCTTCTTCAGAGAGGGATGCTATGTTAGATCTGATAGTCCGCATACACACAGATCCATAGATAGACTTGTATTTTCCTGCACATACTAGCTTAGCCATTTTGTCATGTATTGCACATATTGTATATATCAAACAGTATTATATATGGCAGGGAAATATTTTTTGATTCACTTCCCTTTTAGTTGTGCCTTGATACTTGCTTGATATTTGCATGCTTCTTCAGGGCTTGTGATCTTGATGCATTCTGACCTCCTCTTTGATGTGTGGACATTGAGATGTCACAGGATTTCTCAGAACTGATCATTGATCTGTGTATATCCCTACCATCTTTAGTGTCTTGGGACTGGTTTCGGTATATAGATGTGGAGAGGAGTGTGGCTTTTCCTCTCTAAGATTGACCGCACCACATATGGTCGCTAGTACTCCTATTTAAGAGGAGCCCAGTTAGTTCAATCTCCTATGGATTGGTGTTGCTCTTTGAGGCACAACCGCAGCTTAGATGCTCGCCGAATCTCCTATTTATGAGGAGAGGTTAGGTAGTTCCATCTCTTTGGTCTGAAGCCGATAAAATGTGGTGGATTGAAGTTTGATCCCAGTACCGTGTGACAAGTATTTGTGTTCTGGTAGGGGGTTGGACCGAACCATAAATGGCTGGCTACGTACTCCTATTGAAGAGGAGATCAGGTCTGCGTAGTTCGAACTTGGTGTAAGAGGTTCAACGCTGAATGTGCAAGGTGTAAATGGGTGTAGAAGCTTTATTGATGTAGAAGGGTGTAGAAATGTTTTTTGTTATTTTTGTTTTTGTAAAGAAAGGGCAGGAATGTTTTTGTTGTTTTTTTTATTGCGACCGGGCCATATAGAATATGGTTGCCTACGTACTCTCGGGTATCAGGGAGATCAGGTCAATGTAGTTCGCCCCTCAAGACGATTCGCAGCCAAAGATAAGTTTGAATCCAATGTGCAGGCTATATTGCAGGGAAAAGAAAGTTTGATCCCATGATTGGGACCAACTGGAGGTGTGAAAAAGTTTGATCCCATCTTCAGGACAAACTGCAAGTGTAGAAAAGTTTAATCCCATCTCCAGGATAAACTGCAGGTGTGAAAGGTTCAATCCCTGGGGGGATAACCAATATTGTATGAAAGGTTTGAAATGAGGTAAGACCAGGCTGCTGGTTTTGTAACTACCGAAAAATTCGGATCCTTTGTAAAATAATTTTATTAAATAAAATAATGAATAAAATTATATTATTTGATATTATTATGTGTTAGTAAGATGAATATCGTTCTATAACCTAGACACGTCAGAAAGTCGTAGTATTTTGACTACATGAATGAATTATAGTGTTTAAATTTCTAAGGCAAAAATAAAAGTTTTCCGAGAAATTTTCTGAAAAACACTATTCATCGATTTCTGCTCGGGAATTATTTTTGAACTTCCGAGAAATATGTAACGTTATAATATCAAGGTGAGATGGATTATGTAATAATAATCTAAGTATGGAAAACGCAATATTTCACATGCGGACTTAATTAGAGAACGTTAGGAATATCAAGCGTTAAGAAGATAATGTAGTGATCGTATGATACGTACGTATTGTACGAGGTATTAAATATGAAGTATTATACGAATATGTCCGAAGGATGGTATATCATATATTGTGAATTAATATACGAGTGAGAATACGAGTATAATACATAGAGAAATTGTAATAAGGCTTTTAGCCAAATGAGTTGGACTTGTAGGATTGTTAGCAATTTGTAAAGTCCAATAGAATTAATGTGCAAGCCCAAGTATGTATAATTTTAGAGCCCAAATGGTTGTTAATGAGGAGTCCATGTAAATTTGTAATACAAGCCCAAAGTTAAGTTAAGTTAATTAAATCCAAGCCCAAGCTAGGATCCATTGGGTTGTAGTGACCCATGGGGCAACCCATGTAATGTGGTTAATCTTGGTGACCAAGACTTTTGAGTAATGACCAAGATATTAATGTGGTGGCCAAGTAAAGTGAGTGGTTAGCAAGTTTACTTAGGGGTTAAGTTGTGAATAGTAAGGAGGTTTGTTAAGGAGGTGGGATGACCTAATGTCCATTATGCCCTAACATTGGAAGTCCTATAAATAGCAAGCTTAAAGTTCATTTGTTGCTTGTTATTTTTCATCCAACATAAAGCAACTTAAGTGTTAGAGAGATTAAGCACTTATAAGTTAAACTTTTCTTGTTAGCTTTTTCAATAAGAAGAAAGCTAGTCATCGAGGGTAAGACTCTTGTCCTATAATCTTCCATCTCTTCCATGTTAGCTTGATAGTGAATTGATGGTCTTGTATGCTAAGAATGATAGGAATGAATAAAATAAGGAATTAAGTCCTAATAAGCCGAGAATAAACACTTTGTTCATAGATAAGCTATGAATTAAGTAAGAACTTGTAAGACTTATGTCATGTTTGCATGAATGTTGTTAGCATGATGAAAGTATGTAAGAATGATGAATAAAGGACTTAAATTATCATAAGTCATGAGAACAGAAACTATAAGTAGCTTATACTTTGATAAGTTATAAACTCATGAAGAATAAGCCATAAGTTTTCTTGAAAATAAGTTGATGTAATATGAAGTTTGAAATGTTCATATTATGGTTAGAATTCATTTAGAACGATGAACAAATCCTAAGTAACGAAGTTTTGCCGGAATTCACACGATTGGACGATAATCGTCGAATTCCTGAAATTCTCGGAATGGAAGTCGGATTTTGTGTTTGAACTCGCAAACATTATTTTTCGATGGAGACAAGTCTTATTTGGCATTATAGAGTTGCGGACTCGAAAATGGCCGAATTCTGACTTAGAACGAAGAAACGAGCATTGAATGTTCACAAACGTTTATCGTTTTCGTTAAAAATGAACCAATAGGTGAATTTTAAGTTAATGAAGTCAAAAATATAAAATTCTTGCATGATCATGTAGAGTATGTGATTTGTGAGCTAATGGCTTTTGAACAAGCTAATTCGGACTTAAAATGATCAAATTTGGAGTCCGAGAAATTCATTGTGCAAAATAAAACTGTCAACTATCTGGTGCACAGAGCTGGAGCCGCGGCGCCAGTCTAAGGCATAATGGTGGAGCTATAGTGCCATGTGTAGTGCCCGGACCTTCTGTAGTCTCACGTCGTGGCACGGCTTGAAGGGTAAAGTGTGGCGCTGAAGCGCCGTGCATAGTGTAATGACTTACTGGAAAGTGGCGCCGCAGCGCGAGTCTCAGTATTGAGAATGGCGCCGCAGCGCCAAGACAACATGGAAGGTACTGCTAACTCGCGCCGCAGAGCGAGTTGTATAAGGATAACTGGCTCCGTAGTGCCACGCTTAAGAAGTACATAGTGAAGAAGGTTTGAATGTAGAGAATGAATGGTAATTGTTTCACAAATGAAATGAAGCTTAATTTATAACATTGTAAGGCATTGTTAAACCTTAATTATGATACATAAAGGTTGAAGATAGGTAATCGAATATGAACGTAATGGTAATGTAAAATAAATCAGAAAGCCAGAACCAATAATAACAAATCTAAGTCATGATTAGATTGAGAAGAAGGGTAAGATATAGTTGTACTCATACTTGATTATATATTACCTAATGTGGTACGTTATGTGATCATGTATTGTAGAGACTTTAAAGACTCAAATAGAAAGTAATTGTACAGTAGCAGACGCTAAAGGCAAGTATTCTAACCCTTGTTTCAGTTCAATCTGAACAAGCTTTGTGATTCATGTATTCTTACGCATGAATTGATGTATGATGAAGTCAAAGCCAATTCTTTTGTCTAGACTTAAGATGTTTTGGATTTCTTATAATCTATCAAAGTATGGTCAATATTTTACCAAGATATATTGGTGTGGTTTTCAAATGAAGACTGAGTATGCTAAAATGTTTTGTCGTCA
Organism: Panax quinquefolius; assembly: GCA_020205615.1. NCBI lineage: Eukaryota > Viridiplantae > Streptophyta > Magnoliopsida > Apiales > Araliaceae > Panax > Panax quinquefolius. The sequence goes on from CM035152.1 coordinate 44,914,674, forward strand.
AACGACAGGCAAGTGAGGTTGCCACAACTTAAACGTACATACGTTTAATGAATGTAGTGTTGATCAACATAGAGTACTATAGGCTGATCACCTAGACGTGCTCATAAGAAATGTCGAACTTATGGACTTAGTGTCGGGATGTCCTTTTTAAAGAAAGTATGAAATGATCAAGGTCTTGGACCGGAATTAATGTTTTACTGAATATTGTTGTTGTAAAATGTTTTGAATGAAAAGAAGTGTTATTTTGAATTTATCAATAGTACTTCGTAACTATTGTTCAGTTATTGAAGATATACGATTCCTATGTTTCTAACATGTTGTTTATTGGAATTGTTGTACTTACTGAGCTAGTCATGCTCACTCTTGCTTGAACCATATGAATACATCTAAGATTAAACAGCCTAAAGGATCCTCTAAAGATAAAGGAAAGGCTAAGCCGGACCGTTGAACTGTCGATGTAATAGTATAGGTTTAATGTTGTAATATATTTTGTGACGCCCCCAAAATAGGTATACATCACCCATCTTGAGTCGCCAAATACATGGTACAAAATTCAAATACAACTTAATTATACGAAAAAACATAATCTAAGAGTTTTAATAAGAATATTTTCATCTAGACAATATCCACATTCAATGGAGTCCTCATTACATTTATTGTCACACTATTTAACAGAATAGTGAGGATTACTAATGCTATCATCTGGACCGTCACTCGTTCCCCACTAGTCCCTTTCGTTCTCTCATTTCAAGAAGAGAACGGAAAGAAAGGGTGAGCTCAACTAGCCCGGAAGAAATATTATGACTAAGATAATGCGTAATAAATTATCATTAGTCTTCAACAATGTTAAACGATAAATTACAATAGACATCAAGTTTAAGCTGCGAGTGGAATAAGCAATCCATTAGAAGAGTCAAGTAGAGCATGATATCTACTATCTTCTATGATTTAAAATGTTTTCATCAATTTTTATCGCTGAGACTCAGTTTAATAAATAAACCACATCATCGAGTCATCCCTGCACTACGGGCCAAGGATATTCATTAAATTATCAATGGTCATAACTATACCGAATAATCCCTGGTCATAATCATACCAAAAATTGTCCATCAATGCACTACAGGCAACTGAGAACTTTTACCACATCATTTATAACATTACAAGTCATGATTATACTGAATAATCCCTGGTCATAATCATATTAAGTCCATCTATGTACGTAAGCCAAAGATGACTTTCATCGCAATATAAGCATGAGGATGATGACAATGACATAATAATTCAATAAAACAAGTTCAAGAATAAATTTTAAAGATTTATAAGTTAATTTATCTTGAAATCAATTACGTCCAAATTGTCAACATGATACTGCTTTATGGAGTAAAATTCAAGAATGCTTAGAAGAATATATCCATGAAAAGATACCGGATGAAGCGCAAATATCCACGATATTCTACTAATTTAATGGAGTATAGAAGCCAAAACTTTAACCAAATGGGTATCATAGAATATATGAAACTGCAAATGGATTTTCACCCGCCATGTGGTAATCCACTTAGATAGATCATTTCCACAATTTAATAAGGAATGAATACAAAGGATAATTCACCATGCATGTGATAATCCACAGAAACAGGTTATTCTAACAGAATAATAAAGAATGGAACTAGGTCATGCGTAATCCGCATAGACAGGATATTCCAACAGAATAATAAAGAATGGAATAACAGAAGAATTCACCATGCATGCGATAGACCACACAGACAGGTTATTCCAACAGAATAATAAAGAATGGAACCAGGTCTATCGTAATCCGCATAGACAGGATATTCCAACAGAATAATAAAGAATGGAATAACAAAGAATTCACCATGCATGCGATGTAATCGCATGCAGACGAGTTATTTCAATGAGAATAATAAAGAATAGAACCGTGTCTAGCGTAATCCGCATGCAGCATGTGATATTCAATGTAATAATAGAGAATGGAATAACAGAAGAATTTCACCATGTATGCGGTACTTCGCATAAATAGGTTATTCCAACATAATAATAAAGAATGGAATAACAGAAGCTCTCTTCATGAATACGAAAGAAATAATACCCCTTACCTTAGAAGAAACTGGATATTGGAATAGTGAGGTAGCAGACTTCTCTTCGTCTTTCTCTCTATAATTTCTATCTATAATAATTGTTCTAAAGCTTTAGTGAATTGGTGAGAAATGAATGAAGAATGAGCTTCTATTTATAGGAAAATATAGTTTCGATAATTGCATGTTTTGGGGCTCAAAATATTACAGTACAATACCTTCAACTTTTCTTTCATTTTTAATTTAGTCCTGCAAGTATTATCAAACTTGCACCACCTCCCCTAATAGTAAATAATGTGAATCAATAGTTCAATCATGTGAATCAATAGTTATAATCATGTGAAAATACGAATTACAGTATATTACCTCCATCTATACCTCCATTTTTAACTTAGTCATGCAAGTATTATCAATCTTGCACCAACTCCCCTAATAGTACAAGAATGTGAATCAATAGTACACACATGTGAACAAATAGTTATAATCATGTGAATTAATAGCAATTAATTGCTCATTTATCTGGTTAATTACCCAACTGGTCAGTATAACTTCTAGACATTAATTAATATCGAAATAAATGTCAATTTCCACTAACACTAATAATTCCAACACAATGGAACTATCAATTTCATCTTTAATCAACACGAACTTATTCATCATTAATATTATAACTCACAATATTTAACACCCAGGTCGTTCCCAGGAAAGAGGGGGCTTTCCGATAAAGATTTCTCCTTATTGGCGCGCAATTAGATGACCAAACCTCTCCTTGACAGAACTTCTAGACATTGTAAATATTATAATTTAATAATATGAATAACTTTGTTGTCTCAATTATTGATTTAATAATATATCATATTATCACGGATGATCTTCTGTGACAATAATCGAATCAATAATATGAGAGATATGATCACGACAATTCTTGTAGCAATAATTGATTATAAGCGGTGACTTCTCACGTAAGCATCAATAATCAATCTGGTGTGTACTCTTGCATGCACCACCATAGCGTATTCTTTGCTTACTCTAGGGTGAGTTCAACAATTTTAAACGGTAACACTTCCGTAGTTATTTTTATAAAAGATAGTTATGTCATTTTCTAACTACGACAATACTTGGTTATGCGGTCCACACGATAATTATCTTGAGTAAATACGATTTCCACTGTTAAAATGAATATTCTCGACCAATCGAATATTATATAACCACTTGCTTACTTTGCAAAATTTGTAAATATTACTCATAACTATAACATTATATCAAATCCACACCATAATATTCAAAAATATATTTCGAGAAAATTATTCTTTATGCATAAAAGTTGGGGTCTTACAACCTCCCCTTCTTATAAAATTTCATCCTCGAAACTAGGGTGCGTACCTAGTATGTCGAAGATGTAAGATCCCAGCTTTTATAAATAAAGATGAATTTTCTATAAATATTATTTTTGAATATTATGGAATAAATTTGATATAATGTTATAGTTGTAGGTAATATTTATAAATTTTGCAAAGTAAGCAAGTTGTTATAAAATATTCGCTTGGTCGTGGGAATATTCTTTTGTCGAGGAATATTCGTGACGACAAATTTCAATCAAGAAGGACCCCACAACTAAGTATTGTCGTAGTTAGAAAACGATAAAATTATCTTTCTATAAAATAACTACAGAGGTGTTACTGTTAAAACCGCTTGAACTACCCTTAGTAGTAAAAGTACAAAGAATACGCTGTGGTCGCATAAGTAGCACACTTACAGATTGATTATCGATGCTTACGTTAGAAGTCGCTTAGCTATACTCAATTATTGCTACATGAATTGTCGATCATATCTCTTATATTATTTTTCAATTATCAGATTATCCGTAGATAATATGTTATATTATTAATTGAGACGACAAGTTATAAATGATTAATAATTTTGAAAGATTAAATATGTGTTGATTAAAAATAAAATGATTTGTGGTAATATTTATTCAATCCTTGACGTATATAAAGAGTCTGTTATGAGACGTTTGTGGTAACTTTGATTATTTTATGGGGGGCCCCATATGTCATCATCTAAGAGTCCCTTCGTCAATAGTAATTACCTTTGTGAAATAGTAATTACCTTTATGAATAGTAATTACCTTTGTGAATAGTAATTACCTTTGTGAATAGTAATTACCTTCGTCAATAGTATTTACGTTTGTCAATAGTATTTACCTTCGTCAATAGTAATTACCTTCGTCAATAGTAATTACCCCTTCGCAAATAGTAGTTGTCCCTTCAATATTACCAAGAGTTAACTGCCTCTTCGGTGTTCCAAAGGTTAATTACCACTTCGCAAATAGTAGTTGTCTCTTTAATATTACCAAGAGTCATTTTGACCCTTCGTTAAGACCAAGAGCCACCCTCAGTTTTTCTATAAATAGAAATCTCATTCCTTCATTATTTCTTACGAATTCATTGAAACTCTAGAGAGAAAAATTATAGAGAGAAAGAAGAAAAGTATTCTGCTACTTCACTTTTCCAATATTCAGTTCTTCTAAGGTAAGGGATATTATTTGTTATACCCGTAAGGGGTGTTATTCTTTCTTATTCATGAAGAGAACTTCTGTTATTCCATATATTCTTTATTATTCTGTTGGTATAACTTTGTGATACGCCAGACACCTATACTTGGTGAAATCCTCTCGTTATTCTATTCTTTATTATTCTCGCTGAATAACTCAGATACGCTGTGACATACCCTATACATAATCAGTATCGTGGTTTACCCTATACTTGGTGACATTCTTCTATTATTCCATTTGGAACATCCTCATGCATGTGTTTTATACCGACCTGGTTCCGCCTCTTTATTATTATTACATTGGAACATCCTCATGCATGTGTGTTTTACACCGACTGGTTCCGCTCTTTATTATTATTCTGTTGGAACATCCTGTGCATGTGTTTTACACCTACTGGTTCGATCTTTATTATTATTACATTGGAACATCTTGTGCATGTGTTTTTACACCGGACTGGTTTCGTCTTTATTATTATTCTGCTGGAACATCTTGTGCGTGTTTTTTACACCCACCGGTTCCGCTCTTTATCATTCTGTTAGAATATCCTATCTGTGTTTTACACCGATCTGTTCCATCTTTATTATTCATTTGGAACATCCCGCTTGCGGTGTGAATTTCACCGACACGGTTCATTATTATTATTATTCATTGGAATAACTTTTATACATGCGGCAAGTCTGCATGCATGGTGACTTGCTTTGTTATTCCATTCTTTATTATACCCAAATTGGTTAAAACTTTGACTTCTATACTCCATGAAATTAGTAGAATATTCTTGATATTTGCGTTTCATCCAAAGATCTTTTCATGGAAATATTCTTCCGATCATTCTTGAATTTTACTCTACAAAGCAAAGATCATGTTGACAATTTGGGCGTTATTAGTTCCTAATAAATTAATTAAATGAACTTGTTTTATTGAATTATTATGTCATTGTCATCATCCTCATGTTATATTATGTTATCTTTGGCTTACGTGCATAGATGAATTTAGTATGATTATGACCGAGGATCATTCGATATAATCATGGCTTGTTATAAATGATGTGATAAAAAGTCCTCGGTGGCACGTAATGCAATGATGGATAGTTTTTGGTATGATTATGACCAGGGGTGATTCGGTATAGTCGTCATGACCATTGATAATTTGATGAAAATCCTTGACCGTGGTACAGGATGATGATTAGATATTGTGGTTTATTCATTAAACTCGAGTCTTAGTGATAAAAATTTATGAAAACCTTTTAAAACCTAAAAGATAGTAGACTTTATTTTCTACTTGACTCTTTTTTTAATGGATTACATATTTCACGCAGCTTAAACCGGTTTGTCTATTGTATTTTATCGCTTTAACATTGTTGAAGACTATTGATAATTTATTCGCATTATCTTAGTTATTATATTTCTTCTTTGGGCTAGTTGAGCTCACCTTTCTTTCACCGTGTTCTCTTGAGAAATGAGAATATAGGCCGGGACGAGTCGGGGAAAAGAGTGATGGTCCCAAGATAGCATTAGTAGTCCTCACTATTACATTAAATAGTGTGATAATAAATGTAATGAGGACTCCTTGAGTATGGATATTGTCTAAATGACAATATTCCTATTAGAACTCTCGACCATGTATTGTTGTATGTTACACCTACGATGTATAATTAAGTTTGTATTTGAATTTATGTACCATGTAAGTGGCAACCCAAGATGGGTGACGTATACCTAATTTTGGGGGCGTCACAGAAGAGGTGAGGATACCTTGATTTCATCTTAGATTCTAACTCCCAGGTCATTTCCTCCACATTGTGGTTTCTCCACAAAACTTTGACTTGAGGTATAACTTTAGAGCGTAGAATATGATCCTTCTTATCCAAGATTTTAACAGGTAACTCTTCATACGTTAAATCTTCCTCTATCTCGTCTGGTTCAGATTCAATAATATGGTTTGGGTCTTTCACATATTTACGTAACATAGATATGTGAAAAACGTTATGAACACGAGACATACTTGGTGGTAAGGCGAGTCTATAAGCCACAATTCCTACTCGATCGAGAATTAAAAATGGGCCAATGAATCGAGGATTGAGCTTTCCTCTCTTTTCAAATCTTGTAACTCCTTTCTATGGAGCAACACGTAACAACACATGATCTCCAATATTGAATTCCACGTCCTTTCGATGAAGATCAACATAACTCTTTTGTCGATCTTGTGAGGCTTTTATACGTTGTCGGATCGTTTAAATCATTTCTGTAGTCATACGTACCAAATCCGATCCAAACAATGTTGCTTCACCCACCTCATCCCAGCATACTGGAGAACAACACTTTCTTCCATACAACGCCTCAAATGGAGCCATGCCAATACTTGCTTGATAACTATTGTTGTAGGAAAACTCCACTAATGGTAATAACTTGTCCTAACTTCCCTTAAAGTCAAGGACATAAATTCTTAATAAATCTTCAAGAGTTTGAATAGTCCTTTCCGACTGCCCGTCCGTTTGAGGATGATATGCCGAACTAAATCGTAAATCCATGCCCATAGATTTTTGCAAACTAACCCAAAATCTTGAAGTGAATCTTGGGTCTCGATCAAAAACTATGGATACTGGCATACCATGCAATCTTACGATCTCGTTTATGTATATACTAGCAAGACATTCAAGTGTATAAGTTTCTCGTATCAGTAAGAAATGAGTAGACTTGGTCAATCTATCAACAATGACCCAAATCGCATCTATGCCTTGAGAAACCTTGGGAAGACCAGTAACGAAATCCATGGTAATGTGCTCCCACTTCCATTCTGAATTTCAAGTGATTGCAATGGACCTTTAGGCACTTAATGCTCGCCGACTCGCCGACAAGTTAGACTTGAGATAAACCCGCTATCTCTCTCTTCATATTGCTCCACCAAAATGTATGTCAAGATCACGATACATTTTGCATCTCCTGTGATGGATTGCAAATGGTGTGTTGTGCGCCTCCATCATGATTTTATACTTCAAGTCAGAATCGTTAGGAACACAAAGTCTGGAGTTGACTCAAAGTATTCCTTCTTCATTGATTCTTACTTCCGGAATAGTACCTTCTTGCACTTTCTTATTCATACACATCACCTCCAGGTCTGTAGTTTGAGCAGCTTTAACTTTATCGATTAAAGTCGATTCCACTCGTATATTCGCCATCATCACATGGGTCCTTGGAGTCTTTAACTCTATTTCTATCCTTTCCAAGTAATACAAAATGGGTCTTTTCGTTGACAATATTTCACTCGTACCCGCATATGATCTTCTACTTAATGCGTCAGCTACTGCGTTCGCTTTTCTAGGATGGTATTGGATGGTATGATCATAATCTTTCAACAACTCAAGCCATCGTCATTGCCGCATGTTGAGTTCCTTTTGGGTGAAGAAATATTTGAGGCTTTTATGATCCGTATAGATCTCCACCTTCTCTCCATATAGGTAATGCCTCCAAATCTTAAGCGTAAAAACGACTGCTGCCAACTCTAGATCATGAGTAGGATAATTCCTCTCATATTCTTTGAGTTGTCGTGAGGTATAGGCTATGACTTTCCCATGTTGCATGAGAACACCTCCTAACCCTTTGCCTGAAGCATCACTATAGATGACAAATCCCTCCAAGCCAGATGGTATTGTCAGAATAGGTGCTGAAATGAGTCTCCTCTTGAGTTCTTGAAAACTCTTTTCACATTCCTCACTCCAACCGAATTTTATATCTTTTCGAGTAAGCTGAGTTAATGGAGTAGCGATTCGAGAAAATCCTTCCACGAATCTCCGATAATAACCAGCTAAGCCGAGAAAGCTATATACTTTGGTCAATGACTTAGGTTGCTGCCAACTTTGAATTGCTTCAATCTTTGCCGGGTCAACAGATATTCAATGATTTAATATCAGGTGCCCAAGGAATGCAACTTCCTCAAGCCAGAACTCACATTTCTTCAACTTGGCATAAAGCTTGTTTTCACAAAGCTTTTGAAGTATCAGCCTGTAGTGTTGCTCATGGTCTTCACGGGTTTTGGAGTATATGAGGATGTCATCAATAAAGATGACCACAAAGTGATCCAAATATTCCTCAATACTCTGTTCATCATGTCCATGAAGGCAAAGTAGGAGCATTAGTCAATCCAAAAGACATGACTAGGAATTCATAATGCCCGCATCGAAGTTCTCGAAAGCGCCTTTGAATGTCATCGCTTTAATCTTCAACTCGATGATATCCGAACGAAGATTAATCTTTGAAAAGAATTTGGCTCCTTGCAATCGGGTCAACAGTCATCAATACGAGGCAACGGCACCTATTTTTTGATGGTGACATGATTCAACTCCCGATAATCAATACAAAGTCGATACTTCCATCTTTCTTCTTTACTTTATAGAATGAGGAGCACCCCAAGGAGACGTACTAGGACAAATAAAACCGATGTCTAACAATTCCTCAGAGTTGGGTTTTTAACTCCACGAAGTTCAATAGAGCCATTCGATATGGGGCTTTGAAATTGGTTTTTACCGGATTCAAGGTCGATACAAAATTTAATTTCACGCCCGGGGTAGGCCGTAAGTTCTTCAGGGAATACGTCAAGAAATTTATTAACAATAGAAATATCATTCAAATCTGACTTATCTTTTTTTAAATCCGTGACATGGGCTAAGAAAGCTTGACATCCGTTTTTCAATAAACGAATAGCTTTATGACTTGATATGACAGTGATTAATTTTAGTGGTTTGGTTGCTTGAATTCGCATAATAGGCTGGTTAGGAATATGAAAGCTAACAACCTTACAAAAATAATAGATTTTAGCATGATGAGTAGTTAACCAATCAACCCCTAAAATCACATCAAATACAAGTATTTTCAAAGAAATAAGATCGACAGGTAACGTGCGGTTACCGATTTGAATCAAACAAGACTTATAAACCATGGATGTAATGAAGGTTTCTCCCAACGGAGTTTCAACAGATAAGTCAAAGTCTAATTTCTTCAGAGTCAAATTTAAACGTTGAGCGCAAGTAGGAGAAATAAAGGAATGGATAGAAGCGGTATCAAATAAAGTATAAACTTCACTAGAGTTTATGATTAGCTTACCAGTGATCACCTCGTTCGGATTCCTCACTTTTTGGGAGGTTACGACAAACGCTCTCCTTGAACTACCGATTTTGTCTTATCTGGGACACCCTTTGATGCCTCCATCCCAGCTGGACTTGACTTTGGTGCACGACAAAATCGGGCTAGGTGACCTTCTTTTCCATAATTATAACACGCTTTGACCGCATCGCGCTTTGAACTTATGTGTCCTTCCCTCCACATTTGTAACATACGACCGATGGTCGCTTCTCCTTCCTTAACAACAAAAAATTGGTCGACGCCTTTCCATCTTTGTTGAATCTCCTCTTTTTGAAATGTCCACTCTTATTGTCATGGCCATGATTACCACCGATGTGATTATCATTTCTGGCATGTTGATTCCTCCACGTTTGTTGTCACCGCTTTGATGACTGCTACCACTAGTATTATCGACTTGTCGGTTGCTCTCTCTTGGTTGGGTTGACTCATTATTGCGCTCCAATAACTGAGCCCTATTCACAACATCTAAATACAAACATAGTTTTTGAGAAATTAGGTATTGACGTATCTCGGGTTTTAAACCTCTTAGAAACATCCGCCATTCTTCTCTCCTTATTATCAACCAAGTGGGACGAAACCGAGACAACTCGCAAAAACTTAGTTTCATCTCGCGCCACTATATTGTTTTGCTCAAGCTTGATGAACTCTACCTCCTTCATATGATTTAATACTTTTAGGAAAGTACTTGTCATTGAATGCTCTTGAACTTCTCACAAGACATTTTGAAAAGCGGCAGTTGAGTAAGCTTTTACGATTCCCACCAGTAATCTACCTCTCCCGTCAGAATATGAAGGTGGCAAGGGAACTTTTGCTCCTCGGAGCATCCCAAGACATCAAATATCTTGTTGATCTCGCTTTATCCATGTTTCCGCTTTAAGTGGTTTTGGCTCTCCAAAAACTTCTATGGTCCTAGCTCCTTGAATCGCTTAGCGGTGACCATCCGAGAGTTGTCGTTGTTTCCACCGCATTTTGGATAGAGCCGCTTTCACCGATGTTGCATGAATTGCATAAAGCCTCCGAACATCCCATCGCTCACCATTTCATCGGTGTTATTGTTTATATGAGGATTATTGTCTTCCTATTGCACATTATCCTCGGCATTAATCATGGTGACTCAACGGTCTCATGTGCTTCATTGTTTATCTCAACATTTTCTTGGATGCCATTTTCAAATACCGCCACAAAACAAGGGTTAATTAACATATCACATATTATCCCTATACTCGACCGACCAATTAAATACCAAATAAACTTAGGTAGGTCATACTAGCGAAGGAATTCCCCGCCTCTCCCTCCTAGTTCTTGTCTCACATCTCTCACCAGGATCATATCCCTAAGCTTTGATACTTAACTCATGACGCCCCAAAAATAGGTATACATCACCCATCTTGAGTCGCCAAATACATGGTACAAAAATTCAAATACAACTTAATTATACCACAATCGTAAAATACGACAAAACATAATCTAAGAGTTTTAATAAGAATATTGTCATATAGATAATATCCACACTCAATGAAGTCCTCATTACATTTATTGTCACATTATTTAGCGTAATAGTGAGGACTACTAATGCTATCATCTCGGACCGCCACTCCGCTCCCCGACTAGTCCCTCGCTACGCTTCTCATTTTCCTCAAGAGAATAAAGAAAGAAAGGGTGAGCTCAACTAGCCCAAGAAGAAATATTATGACTAAGATAATGCAGAATAAATTATCATTAGTCTTCAACAATGTTAAACTGATAAAATACAATAGACATCAAGTTTAACTACAATGGAATAAGCAATCCATTAGAAGAGTCAAGTAGAGCATGATATCTACTATCTTCTATGATTTAAAATATTTTCATCAATTTTTATCACGAGACTCAAATTAATAAATAAACCACATCATCGAGTCATCCCCGCATCTACGGCCAAGGATATTCATTAAATCATCAATGGTCATGACTATACCAAATAATCCTCGGTCATAATCATACCAAAAACTGCCCATCAATGCACTACAAAGCATCGAGGACTTTTACCACATCATTTATAATATTACAGTCATGATTATACCGAATAATCCTCGGTCATAATCATACCAAGTCCATCTACGCACGTAAGCCAAAGATGACTTTCATCACAATATAAGCATGAGGATGATGATGACAATGACATAATAATTCAATAAAAACAAGTTCAAGAATAAATTTTAAAGATTTATAAGTTAATTTATCTTGAAATCAATTATGTCCAAATTGTCAACATGATACTGCTTTGTGGAGTAAAATTCAAGAATGCTCGTAAGAATATTTCCATGAAAAGATATTGGATGAAGCGCAAATATCCGTGATATTCTACTAATTTCATGGAGTATAGAAGCCAAAACTTTAACCAAATGAGTATCATAGAATATATGAAATTGCAAATGGATTTTCACCGCCATGCGGTAATCCACGTAGATGCATCATTTCCACAATTTAATAAGGAATGAATACGAAGGATCATTCACCATGCATGTGATAATCCACATAGATGCAAGTTATTCCAACAGTAATAATAAAAAATGGAACCGTGTCATGCGTAATCCGCATGCGCATGTGATATTCCAAATGTAATAATAAAGAATGGAATAATGTAAGAATTCACCATGCATGCGATAGACCGCACAAACAGGTTATTCCAACAGAATAATATAGAATGAAACCAGGTCCATCGTAATCCGCACAGACAGGATATTCCAATAGAATAATAAAGAATGGAACCAAGTCTAGCGTAATCCGCACAGACAAGATATTACAACAAAATAATAAAGAATGAAATAACGAAGAATTCACTATGCATGCGATAGACCACACAGACAGGTTATTCCAACAGAATAATAAAGAATGGAATAATAGAAGAATTTCACCATGTATGCGGTACTTCGCATAGACAGGTTATTCCAACATAATAATAAAGAATGGAATAAGAGAAGCTCTGTTCATGAATACGAAAGAAATAATACCCCTTACCTTAGAAAGAAACTGGATACTGGAGTAGAGAGGTAGCAGACTTCTCTTCTTCTTTCTCTCTATAATTTCTCTCTATAATAATTTCTCTATAGCTTTAGTGAATTGGTGAGAAATAAAGGAAGAATGAGCTTCTATTTATATGAAAATATAGTTTCGATAATTGCATTTTTTGGGGCTCGAAATATTATATTACAATACCTTCAACTTTTCTTTCATTTTTAATTTAGTCCTGCAAGTATTATCAAACTTGCACCACCTCCCCTAATAGTAAATAATGTGAATCAATAGTTCAATCATGTGAATCAATAGTTATAATCATGTGAAAATACAAATTATAGTAGAGTACATACATCTATACCTCCATTTTTAACTTAGTCACGCAAGTATTATCAATCTTGCACCAACTCCCCTAATAGTACAAGAATGTGAATCAATAGTACACACATGTGAACAAATAGTTATAATCATGTGAATTAATAGCAATTAATTGCTCATTTATCCTAAATTACCTTACCTAATCGGTCAAGATAACTTCCAGACATCAATTAATATGGAAATAAATGTCGATTTCCACTAACACTAATAATTCCAACACAATGGAACTCTCAATTTCATCTTTAATCAATATGAACTTATTCATCATTAATATTATAACTCACAATATTTAACAACCAGTCGCTCCCCAAGAAAGAGGGGCTCTCCGATAAGAATTTCTCCTTATCATGCCGCAATTAGATGACCAAACCTCTCCTCGATGTAACTTCTGACATATCAGAAAATATTGCAATTTAATAATATGAATAACTTTGTCGTCTCAATTATTGATTTAATAATATATCATATTATGTATGATACTTTGACAATAATCGAATCAATAATATGAGAGATATGATGCAACAATTACTATAGCAATAATTGAGTATAACTGAGTGACTTCTCACGTAACCATCAATAATCAATACCGTGTGCTACTATGCAACCACGCATATTACTGTACTTTTACTACTGGGTAGTTCAACAGTTTAACGATAAAACTTACGCCGTTATTTTTATAAAAAGATAATTATGTCGTTTTCTAACTACGACAATACTTCTGTTGTGGGATCCACAAATGATTGTGTCGTCTTACGAATATTCCCTGTTAAAATGAATATTCCCCGACTAATCGAATATTATATAACCACTTTCTTACTTTGCAAAATTTGTAAATATTACCCACAACTATAACATTATATCAAATCCACACCATAATATTCAAAAATATATTTTGAGAAAATTATTCTTTATTTAATAAAAGTTGGGGTCTTACACAGTGGGTGGTAGGTGATCATCCCTCTCAAACCAGCTAGAGGTAGATAATCCATGCTCGGAGCATGAGTAATGAAGCTGTAGGGTGAGCTAAGCCCTGTACACGGCAATATAGCGAATGGGTCTCAAATCCCTACCAGGAGAGCTGACCAAGATGCAGCATCTTTACACTCTGCAGGCTGAAAGGAGTATGACATGGCTATATCAAGGGTGAAACAATATCCATGCCGTCTAAATATGCCAATCCGTCCCAAGTGTGATATAAACCACATGTATAGCATGACCGAGCTGCCTATGAACACTCCTGCTGGATAAGTACAGCAATATGTGGCGACCTCAGAGTCTCTGCTATAATCATCGGTATGACACCGATGTCCAACTCATCCATGTACAGTGGCATATAGACGTATGACAATACGCACAACAGTAGTACATCCACTCTGGCCAAACGCCACTGATCCTCTGGTGTGGTAAAATGTAACGACCCCAGAATAGGTCCATTCCATCCAACACATTCTGAGTCGCCAAATACATGGTACAGAAAACAACTACAACTTTATTACAACAATTGTCGTGCAAAATACAACAACACATATGCTGTGAGTTTGGATACAAATATATATCAACTGTGACTCATGTCCCAACCGTGGACAGCACCTCATAATGACACCTTACATAAAGGTATAGTCGAAAACTGTTTTAGAAATTAGAATCTTTGGGAAGTACTCAAGGAAACCTTCGTACATGGGAGGCCATGCCTCTAGGTTATTATAGATATCATATGGCCACAGAATTATCCTTGGTTGACCCAATAGACCCCAAAGAAAAACGAGAAGATTACTATCATATTCTTCCCAATGGTGAGTCTTCTCTTGACATATCATTATCTCCACTGTCTATAATTGGGAATTATACTCCAAACAAACACCAAGATTTTATATGTAGTGCTTGTAAATATACTCAGTAAGTGGATAAGCACAACCCTGTCTTATGATGACACGAGGTTGTATGTCATTAGACATCTTGTATAATAGTGGCAAAACACCCTTCCAGGTTAAGTTCACCTCACCCTCAACAACTATAGACCACCGTTCTATTCCCATGTTATCCCCCGCTCGACCCAGCTACACTTTTATTACCTGAAAGGAATTGTGAAGCAAAAGGGTGAGCACAACTAGCTCAGTAAAGAATATCATGACTAAAGATAAATAAATTATCAATAGCCTTCAACAGTAATAAATCAGAGATTTAGAATATTTTGTAGATGATAAAACTTTTCAACCATAGTTGCAGCGGAACGAGCAATCCATTAGAAGAGTCAAATAGACCATAAAATCTATTATCTTCTCCATGTTAAAAGTCCACCAACAATGTTTTATCCTCAGAACATCAATCAAAATTCACATCCCACAATCACATGTATAACTCATAATCGTAATTGTTGTTCTAAATTCCTTTCCTCATCCAGACAAAGATAATTTTCATCACCGAAACATCAAAGATCATGGTTATACCAAATCACGCTTCTCGCTTCATAATCATACTGATAAATTCATCTTTGCACTACAGGCCAAAGATATACATCAACAAGTCATCTTTGCACTACATGCCAAAGATATTCATCAACAAGTCATCTTTACACTACAGGCCAAAGATATTTATCAGTTGGTTATGTTCATCTAAACACCTGTTCATCTTTGCACTACGGGCCAAAGATATTCATCAGAAATCATTCATCTTTGCACTACAGGCCAAAGATATTCCGTTATATCTTCATTTAAGACTGAGGATGATGAAAAATATTTTAAAAAAAACGAATCCAGTGAAACAAAAGAACAAATATTAAGGATTCGTACTTTAAACAATTCCCATTCAAAAATACTTCATAAATAACCAGAGTGGGATAAAATTCAAGAATGATCAAAACATGGATACAATCAAAGCTAGTATCCAGAATAGATATTTTGGACAAAAAGAAGAAATTTTATTTTTCGGTGAATAGTGCCGTATTCGTGAATAGTGCCGTAAATGTGAATAGTAACTCCGACACCAAAAGATAGAAATTTCACAAAAAACATCATCACGCTTCATGAATAGTACTCGTGAATAGTAACTCGTGAATAGTAACTCATGAATAGTAACTCATGAATAGTAACCCCGACATGAAAAAGTTCCAAATTTGATAAAAAGTTCAAACCAATATTTCAGCATAATGATATTGAAGAAATAATATCATTTATGAAGAAAATAATCTCCCTTACAATCCCTTACCTCAGAAAGAATAGTACTTCTGACTTGAATACTGGATATAGTGTTAAAAGAACTTGCACCGTATAGCAATACTCGAAGTACTAAAATACTCACAAAATACGCTCAATATTATAGAGAGAGAAAGAGAGAGAAATCTTTAGTTTCTGGTGTGATTTTCAATTCTAACCTAAGCACCCTATTTATATGAAAATACTTAGAACACCAAAGCAGAAAATTTAATAAAATATAATATAATTTTTCTTAAACTCCTACGCCCACTTTTTTGGTCAAGCCATCAGCCATACAAATGCCAACATCACCAAAAACGTTTTTCATGAAAATATTACTTAAAACTCCAAAAAAAATAATAATAAATTAATCTAGAACTTCAATAATTCATAATAAATAGCTCTTTTATCATAAAATTCGAGTCTCGTGAGTTTTTATAGGAAATTCAATTCTCTACAACTTTGTAGAAGAAAGTTTTTCCAAATTCCAAACAAAAATTGACCAAAATCCATATACGGACGATTTTACAGGCTATAATCAAATTTCAGTCAAGAAATGAGGCCTACCGACATGTTTAACATGTTTTAAACAACTTTTTCAACAAAAATACTCTTTCTCCTCATATACTCATATATCCCACATTCATTGTAAAAATATCATTATTATTATATTATAATAATATAATAAAATATTATTTTATCATAAAAGATAAAATATTGATTTTCAACAATTGTCACTTTAAAAATTTTCTCCATCTATATCCACATAAAATGAATATTTTCCTTATCATATAAATCAATAATTAATTATTCACAAATAATATTACGTAATCACAATAATGATGACCAGTGCGGTTCCTGAAAGAGGGGCTTTCCAATAAGGATTTTTCCTTCTTGCGGCAATTATTAGGTGACCAAACCTCTCCTTAGATGTAACTTTCTAGACATTGCCAATAATGTTATCTAATAATATTATTCGGATAATATGAATTATTACTCAGATAATGGAAAATACTTGTAGTGACAATTATTGAAACAACAAAGAATATAAAATATCAATGCAAAGAATTTATTGAATCAATAAAATATAATACCGAATAATAATTATCATAATAATTATTCAAGAGTGCCTTCTTACGTAAGAATCAATAATTCAAAATACTGCAATACTGGTATGCTATTGTGCAACAACGCGTATTACTTTTACTTTTTAACCACCGGGTATTCCAACAAGTTGTTAATTCGGTAACCACTACTGTACCGTTATTTATAAAAACTTTAATTTGTTGTTTTCTTCATTCGACAAGAATTACATTATGGGGCCCACAAATTATTAAGTACGTCAGTATTTAATATTTCTGACAAAAAGAATATTCCACGACCAAACGAATATTCCTTGATAGAAATGAGTATTTTATAACCACTTGCATATTTTAAAAAAAATTTCATATATCACCCTTAACTTTAAACTTTTATCAATTTAACCATTTACTGAATAGTAATTATAAGAAAAAATTGAATACTTTTATTTCATAAAATTCGGGGTCTTACATAAAATCCCCGGAATGCCGTGCATAACTATCCTCAGAGCCAAATCTGTCAAACAGAAAACGTTGGGATATCACATGGTCGGATGTAATCTCGTCTTGGACCACTCTACGCCTCAAGCCGGTGAGGGTCATGAACTGTCTACTCAGGATCCCATTATTTCTAGATTTGATTTATTTCGTTATTATTCTTATTTTAGTTGTTATTTGATTTTAAAGTAATTTTCAATTATAATCATAGTTATTAGTTTAAGCATATAAATATAGTGATTTAGTTGATGCATAATAATTTAATTTAGCAACTTTCCCTGTGGATCGATACTCTACTTACTCTGTATTACTTGTTGACACATGTATTCTTGCATTAGTTAGAGCTCTTTTGTTAGAACTAAAAAAGAGGCAACAAGTTTTTGGCGCCGTTGCCGGGGAAAGGCGTTTAAATTTAAATAATTATCATCTATTTTAAGCTATATTGTATGACTTAGACAATCTAATCTTATCTCATTTCTATTTGTTTTGCTTTTGTTTTTGGTTTCAGGTACTTGTAGATTTTTATGCACACACAATCATCTAATTCCGAATTGACACCAGCACAGGGTAATATCAACGGAAGAGGTTGGAAAACAAGTGTGCGGAGAAATTTGCAAGCTCAGTTAGAAAGTACTACTTTTGATATGGCAGAAGAACAAAGAATCGAACAAAGAGAAGAGCACCGGGCTCTAAGGGACTATTTCATGCCGAATATTAATGGACTTCAGTCTAGCATAGTCAGACCGGCGATAGCAGCAAACAATTTTGAGATTAAATCGGGCACTATTCATATGGTGCAGAATTCGGTACAGTTTGGGGGTGCTGCTACAGATGATCCGAATGAACACCTGTTAAGTTTTATTAAGATTTGTGATACATTTAGATACAATGGTGTGATGGAGGATGCTATCAGAATTAGGCTATTCCCATTCTCATTGAGGGATAAGGCAAAAAGTTGGCTGCATTCTTTGCCGTTAGGGTCAATTACTACATGGGAGGACTTAGCACAGAAATTCTTAGCCAAGTTTTTCCCAATGGCTAAGACTGCGAAGATGAGGATAACTATTTCTCAGTTTGAGGAACAACAGGGCGAGTCTTTATATGAAGCATGAGAGAGATATAAAGAGATGCTAAGGAAGTGTCCACATCACGGTATGCCAGATTGGATGGTATTCAACACGTTTTACAACGGATTGGGATGGCAGTCAAGACCTATTGTAGATGCAGGTGCAGGAGGGGCATTATGGGCAAAGAGTTATGAAGAGGCCTATAACCTTATCGAGACTATGGAAGTAAATGACTTTTAGAATCCTACATCTCAGATGTCATAGCCCAAGGTTGCAGGTTTATTAGAGGTGGATGCTATTACTCAGTTGTCGGCACAGATGGCAGCTATGGCGAAGAAAATAGATACATTGGCAGAGAGTAAAGCGAAAATAGTTTCCTTCATATGTGAGATTTGTGCGGGGTCGCACTCGACAAATCAATGTGCTATTAGTACGGAGTCAGTACAGTACGTGGGAAATTATAGGAAAGATCAGGGACAGTTTTAGAACACATATAACCCCAACAACCGCAATCATCCAAACTTCAGTTGGTCAAATAACCAAGGGAATCAGCAGAATCAGTTCCATCTGAACCAACAATTTCAGTCACAGCCACCTCAGCCACTGTTTACACCAAAACCACCGTTTCCACTGGGATTTTCTGAACAATAACAACATCACACTCCAGCTACACCTCAGCAAGAGAAGAAATCAGAAATGGAGGAGATGATGTTGAAGTACATGGCAAACACGGAGGTAATGATCAAAAGCCAAGCAGTGGCTATTAAAAATTTGGAGACTCAAATGGGGAAAATGGCGAGCATGCTTAACAACAGGCCCCAAGGTTCATTGCCAAGTAATACATAGACAAATCCGAGAAGAGACGGGAAGGAACAGTGTCAAGCGATCACATTGAGGTCTGGGAAAAACATTGCATGAATCGAGTCGCACGCCTCGCCTTGTTATCTCGAGGAGGTTACCTTGTTGTGCAAGCGAAGCGAGCATTGATCTTGAGAAAGAAAATCTGGAAAATTCTGAGGTACAACATGAAGAGAAAGATAAAGCAAGTTCAACTGAGAAGCCTATGAGTTCAGTACCAACAGTTCACCCTCAGGTTCCGTATCTGTAGAGATTGAATAAGCAGAGGGAAGATAAACAGTTCAGCAAATTCTTGGAGGTATTCAAAAAGCTGCAAATCAACATACCTTTCGCCGAGGTATTGGAACAAATGCCAAGCTATGCAAAGTTTATGAAGGGTATATTGTTAAGAAAGAGGATATTAGACGAGTTTGGGATAGTGGCCTTGACAGAGGAATGCAGTGCAATGCTTCAGCGAAAATTACCTCCAAAGCTGAAGGATCAGGGTAGCTTCACAATTCCATGCACAATCGGGAAGACGAGCTTTAATAAGTGTTTATATGATCTGGGGGCAAGTATTAATTTGATGCCCTTGTCAGTATTCAATCAGTTGGGATTGCCGGCCCGAAGGCCGACAAACATATCATTACAGTTAGCTGACAGATCCATCACGTATCCACGGGGAATTATTGAAGATGTGTTGGTAAAGGTGGACAAGTTTATCTTCCCGGCTGACTTCATCATCTTGGATTATGAGGAAGATAAGAGTATACCAATCATACTGGGGAGACCATTCTAGGCCACAAGCAGGACTTTGATAGACGTGCAGAAAGGGGAACTCACTATGCATGTACATGATCAGGAGGTTACCTTTAATGTCTTCAAAGCAATGAAGTTTCCAGCAGATGAAGAGGAATGTTTTCGAGTTGATTTGGTGGATTGGGTCTTAAATGATAAAGTAGAGAGTCTGGTGGATTATGAACCTTTGAGAAGTGTAATTGCTGAAAATTTAGAGTTGGAGGAATTTAATTTACAGGCACATGAGAATTCAAAGTTGTACAAGGAGACGGTAAAGAAATGGCATGACCAAAAGATCTTCAAGAGGATATTTGAACTGGGACAAATGGTTTTGCTTTATAACTCCAGACTTAAACTTTTGTCTGGGAAGCTGAAATCAAGATGGTCTGGACCATTTACAATGAAGACTGTCTTTTCGCATGGTGCGATTGAAGTATTTGATAAATTCTCGGATCAGCAATTTAAGCTGAATGGATAGCGATTGAAGCATTACTTTGGTGGCGAGGTGGACAGACAGAAAGTCACCTCAGTTCTTTCTTCGACATGAGATTCAGAGACAATCAAGCTAAATGACTATAACTTAGTGCTTGATGGGAGGCAACCCATTGTTTTTATCTCTCTTTTGTATTTATTTAGTTCAAGTTGTTTTGCTAGCTCATTTTCATCCTTATTTAGGATCATGTGATTATCTCTGCATAATTAGCTTAGTAGCTGAAATTGAATAAGACCACGTTTGTGCATTGTATTGGAATTAGGGTGGCAAAATAGACACTCATGTTTATTGCATAAATTTTGCTTTGACATGTCTATGGGTAATATTGCAGGTGTATTGGACCGCATGCATTCTTGGCTTCGATCTTCGGAGATGAATCTGGGACTGCAGAATCTAAGGTCACGCGACCGCGCCTTGAAAAGCTTGAGAACTTCGCTGCACCAGCGCAAGTATGCGATCGGACTAAAATGCACACTCATGGCGCCAAGCGTCGGATCTCCACCGAAAGGTCAGCGTGATACTGAGGATTTGAAAATTTTAAAGTCTTAAAAACAAGTTGGGGCTTATTTGGTCTCTCATTTGAAATCATAACAGAAGGCGTGTTCATAGTACTCTCTCCAAAACGCACGTCTCTCCCTCTCTTTCAGTTACAAATTGAAGTCGTACATCTCTCCTCGCCTACCCACGATTCTCTCCACATTAAAAGCTCACACCCACGATCTCATCCACTGATATAAACTAGGGTTTCAAGAGAGGGAGTTTTGCGAACTCAGTGTGGGGCAAATCAAAGCTTCTGCTAGCACTCAGTAACAAGCAAACCTTCGAATTCTTTATCAAATTCAGATGGGTCCTAAGAGAGTACGATCTTTTTCTTCTTCATCATCGTCCGCATCTAGTAGTCAAGGGGAGGATGTAGTGGATCATACCAAGTTTTTGAATTTGGAAGCCCATCAGAAGTATTATAGAATTGTGGTGAAGACGTTCGTCAAGGAGTGCAGTTTTAAACCGGAGGGGCAAGATGATCAGTTATGTGCCATGATTCACGAATGAGGTTGGGGTGGATTGACTGCCACTCTTATGCCCATTTTGATAAGTATAGTCCGAGAGTTCTATGCCAATGCCAAAGTCACCATGAGCGGTATCTCTATGGTTTGCGGTTTTGAGATAGATTACAGACCACCCGCCATCAGAGCCATTTTCAGACTTACTGATACACCACCAACAGGGTCGGCTAATTGGGTCGTAGGGGCACATATGGAAACAGACTTGGAACTGGTTATTGCTGAAATGTGCGTGTCAGGCATGAAGTGGACATACAAAGCCGGCACGAACCAGCCTCACATATTCCCTGCTGCAACATTGAATCGATATGCAAAGGCGTGTAATTTGTTCATATGTGCCAAGCTAGTGCCTTCGTCTCATCAGCATGAGATCACAGTAGAAAGGGCAATCATTCTATGGGGCATAATCATCGAAAAATATATTGATGTGGGCCATCTCATCCATCAAAATATGCTGCGATATCTGCGGGGAAGCACTACTGGGAGCATTCCACACGCGTCAGTGGTTGCTATGCTATGTGCTCATCAGGGATGCCATTGGGACAATGAAAAAATGAAAACCTGAGCCATTATATCACTCATATCACCATTGCAAAATTCGAGGATTGGGCAGGAGGCGTACTGCACCCGCGGGGAAGAGCAACCACAGCAGTCCACTCAGATAGATGAGGCGGACCCGTCAATGCAAGCAACTGCTGCCCGTGGGGATTGCCAGCTCCGAAGGTTGGAGCGTAAGGTTGATGACGTGTACGATAACTTCGCAGCGTTTCCTACGGGTCTCACGAGGTCCTTGGCGGAGGATTTTGCACAGCAGGGAACGATGCTAGAGTGGCCTCAGTTCAGGATAGCTGTGCCCTATCCACCACCGGATTCACCACCCGAGGAGGGTGGTACTGAAAGTAGTATTCACACAAGCCAATCATGTTTGATGATAAAGCATATACTTTATAACAATCTTATTCATTTATTAATAAAAAGTATTAATTTATTAAAGGCTTTTAATTATCTACACGATCTTTGTTTTATAATATGTGATAAACCCATAGTTTTAAGCAATGCTTTTAGAATAATGATGATGATCATTCTAATGAGATCTAAATTCTTAGAAAGCTTAAAACTAAAATAGTTCCCAATCGTTGGATTACTAAATTGGGGATTAGTGAATCCGGATAGATTGGTACATACGTTTCTTGCTCATTGGATTAGGATGATTGATCTCATGATCATTTGTGGGAGACACTAAAGCAAGTATGTAGGTTCTTATTAGAGAATAAGTTCATTTGAACGTGGCTCTCGCTAAGGAATACCTAATGGAGTTTTACTTGCATGTCAATAGGAATTCTGTAGTGATAGTAGTCTAAGTGATCCTTGGACTTGAGGTCATCATAAGTATCTTGTGTATGATCGTTATACTTTGACTTATTCCTTAAGACCCTTAGGGTATATCAAAAGGTATGCTTGGGTATAATAAGTTGTACATGGAGATAATGTATGATCAATAAAGAATCTACCACTTCTAGTAAAGAAGAGAAATGTCCTATGTGATTCGATAAATGACAACCCAAGAAGAGTCCTTGGCGGGCGTAATAAAATTAGAAAGGAGTTTCTAATTTGCATTATTTGGAGTTGTGCATTTAAGAGTCAAAATACATGTAATTAAATAAAATAAGACTTGACAGTAATTCCATGTCTTATATTTAATTGGGACATTGTATGGTGGAAGGATTGAATTGTACAGTAACTATTTACTCAAATGTTCTTTTATGATTGATGTTGAAATCTATATTATCTAGAAAGTCGTTGATCGCTAGGGAGGCTTATCCCTATTGTAGAATAAATATTATTTATTTAAATAAATTATTAGTTTAATTTATTTATTTAAATAATATTAGAATTGTTCTAATTGATTTATTCACAACCGGTTTAATATGGAGAACCTAAAGGGTCACACCATAAAAGGAAGAATAATTATTTAAGAAGTTAATGGCATAATCGTAATAATAAGTTAAGTATATTTAATTGAATCTATGGTGATAGAATAAATTAAATAACTTAATATTTATTATTTAATATTTTGGAAATATTAAATATAAATTAATAAGAGGAGTCTTATTAATATTATTACAATTATTATTATTTAATTCCTAAAGGAGTTTGGGAATTAATTAATAAAAATACTCTCAAATATCCTAATAGGATTAAGAGGCAAATTAATAAAAAGAGTTTAATTAATTATCCCTAATAAGATTAGGGAACTTAATTAATTAAAGGAGTTTAATTAATTAAAATAAAACCCAATTTTTTAATTGTTAAGGAGGGTTGCCTACATCTATAAATAAGAGGAGTCTTATTATGGATGAAGTGGTTGTTGACGTATTCATAGGATACGTAATTTCAATAGTTGGGAGAGTACACCCCTTTTCTATGAGAGATAGAAAAACTAGGGTTTTGCCAAATACCCATCTTCTTGAATTCTTCTTCTTCCTTGGTGGATCACCTCTAGAGGCCAAACACTTGGGTGGCTAACGTTGATCAAAGGAAGGAACCAAACCCGGTGGATTCAAGTCGAACGCGAAAAGGATTGGAGGTGAACTTGTACTTGAGGAAGCTTGGATCTTCAAGGGTATGATTCTTATTCATATCTTTTCGTTTAATTAATAATTATGCATAAAGGGTGATTCGGGTATATGGTTTGTAAAATTTTAAACTCTGATTTTTACACGTTTCCGCTTATTTTGTGCAATTTGATTGCGTTCATGAATATTACAAACCTAACAGTGGTATCAGAGCCAAACCTTTATGCGAATTATTAATTGTTTTAATTTGATATATATATTGA
The DNA here is from genome assembly GCA_020205615.1 of Panax quinquefolius. NCBI lineage: Eukaryota > Viridiplantae > Streptophyta > Magnoliopsida > Apiales > Araliaceae > Panax > Panax quinquefolius. Next base: position 44,939,688 of record CM035152.1, read on the forward strand.
TATGTGTTTAGAACAATTTAATTTGACATAATTTATTGTATAAATTGTGAGACCCCGAATTTTATGAAATAAAAGTATTCAATTTTTCTATTTTAGTAAATGGTTAAATTGATAAAAGGTTAAAGTTAAGGGTGATATATGAAAATTTTTCAAAGTAAACAAGTTGTCATAAAATACCTGGTCACTATTCACTCTAGTATTATTCACTCGGGTATTTGGGGCACTTTTTATGTCAGAGTTACTATTCACGAGTTACTATTCACGAGTTACTATTCATGAGTTACTATTCACGAGTTACTATTCACGAGTTACTATTCACGAGTTACTATTCACGAGTTACTAGTTCACTATTCACGAAGTTACTATTCACGAGTTACTATTCACGAGTTACTATTCACGATTACTATTCACGAATTACTATTCATGAGTTACTATTCACCCCGAACAAAATATTTTATGAAAATAACGACGGAGGTTTCTACCGTTAAAACCGTTTGAACTACTTTCGGTAGTAAAAAATGCGATGTCTGGCGTTGTTGCGTAGTAGCACCAGTATTGATTATTGATATTTATGTAAGAAGTCGGTAAGTTTGACTCAATTATTGTCGATTATTAATATGAATTATTATAGCGATAATGACGTTTTTGTTTTAATTATTATAGTGATAATGACATGTTGGTGGGAGGAAACATCGATAATGACGTTTTGTTTTATTCGTAATAAAACAGAAACATCTTTTTATATAAAATAGAATACTTTATTAAAGTTATTCTATAAATAGAATATATTATATTTTATTATGCGTAGTGTTGCATAGTGTTTTTGCATAGTGTTTTGCATAGTATTGCATAGTGTTTGCATAGTAAAATGTTTTTATATAAATAGAATATATTATATTTTATTTAAAAGATTTTTCTTTAAATATGGACCGTCGATTAAAGTAAATCAATCTGACCGCTTCATGGATTAGTTACTATGCATTCCATTTTCCTATAAATAAAGCTCATTCCTTCATTATTTTCTTACGAATTCATTGAAACTCTAGAGAGAAATTATAGAGAGAAGCTATAGAGAAAATTATAAAAAGAAGAAGAGTATTTTCTTCTTCACTACTTCTATATTCAGTTCTTTTACTGGTAGGGGATATTATTTGTTGTACCGTAAGGGGTGTTATTCTTTCTTATTCATGAAGAGAACTTACATTATTCCATTCATTATTATTCTTGGAATAACTTTTGTAAAAGTGGCATACCCTATACATAACCTTTGTATACGCCAGACACCCTATACTTGGTGAAATCCTTATATTATTCCATTCTTATTTATTACATTGGAATAACTTTTGTATCGCTGAATCCCCTATACTTGGTGATCTTCTTTTGTTATTCCATTCTTTATTATTCATTGGAATAACTTTTGTAAAAAGTGGCATACCCTATACATAACTTTGTATCTACGCTGCATACCCTATACTGGTGAAATCCTTATGTTATTCCATTGTTTATTATTCTGTTGGAATAACTTTTGTATACGCCAGTTTACCCTATACTTGGTGACATTCTTCTATTATTACATTTGGAACATCACATCATGTGTTTTACACCGACACTGGTTCCGCTTTTTTATTATTCATTGGAACATCCTGCATGTGTTTTACACCGACTGGTTCCGCCTCTTTATCATTCTCATTGGAATATCCTATCTGTGTGTTTTTACACCGGATCTGTTCCATCTTTATTATTACATTTGGAACATCCTCATTGGTTGTGAATTTCACCGACACAGTTCCATATTTATTATTCCGTATTTATTATTACATTGGGAATAACTTTATGCATGCGGCGGTCTCTATCGCATGCATGGTGAATCCTTTTGTTATTCTATTCTTTATTATTCTGTTAGAATAACCTGTCTATGTGGATTGCCACATGCATGGTGAATGATCCTTTGTATTCATTCCTTATTAAATTGTGAAAATAATCTGTCTAAAGTGGATTACCACATGGCGGTGGAAATCCATTTGCGATTTCATATATTCTTTATTATCTTTGTTGGTTATTGGTTTTTACACGATTTGTATGTTTTGACCTATAGTGAAAAGATGATATGTGGCTGACTATCTTTGGCTTACGTGCAAAGATGATCTGTTGTTTGATAGCTTTGACCCATAGTGCGAAGATGGACAGGTGTATGACATGATCATGACCACTAGTGATACTAATGAATATCCTTGGTCGTAGTGCATGGATAATTCAATGATGTGATTGGCAGGATCATGACCATTAGTTAACAGTTGAATGTCTTTGGCCGTAGTGCAATAGACAGTGATTGATTGGTATGATCATGACCATTGGTTTTATAGTTGAATATCTTTGCACGTAGTGCAAGATAGAACAATTGAATGGTATGATCATTGTTATTTCATTTGAATATCTTGACCTTTGGGGTAAGGATATTGAGTAAACGTTCTATTAAGCCTTTGTGGCAAGAAGGAACTGTTAATTCACATTATTATAAATAGGAATTGTGAATTTAACTAACATCTTTAGTGGTTCAGGTGAAGACAAGTGTTGAAAGTTCTATTTGTCTTAAGTATAACAAAGAACTGTTGATGAGTATTACAGAAATAAATATCAACGATGGACTTTTAAATCATAGAAGATAATATATTTTATTCTCTACTTGACTCTTCTGATGGGTTGCTTGTTCATGCAGCTTAAACTTGATATTTGTTATATTGTATCGGTTTAACATCTTTGTTGAAAACTAACGATAATTTATTCTTCATTATCTTAGTCATAATATTTCTTACTGGGCTAGTTGAGCTCACCCTTTCTTTCACTGTTCTCTTCAGGAAATGAGAACATAGCTGGGACGAGTCGGGGAACGAAGTAATGGTCCAGAGGATAGCATTAGTAGTCCTCACTATTCTGTTAAATAGTGTTACAAAAAAATGTATCGAGGACTCTCATTGAGAATGAATATTGTCTAGAAGGCAATATCCCTGTTTAAAATCTCAGTTATGTTTTGTCGTATTTTACATGACAGCTGTATAATTACGTTTTTATTTGTATTTATATTGTATATCTGGCGACTCAAAATTGGGTAATTTTGGGGTCGTTACATAAATTTTATTTTAAAAAAAAAGGACGAAAAGCCTTGATGATCAATTCTTGAAATTCGTGGCTGGTTTTACTTTTCAAAACCTCATCCCGATTCTTTACGTTTTGACTGTTAACATATATTACGTTAATTTTTTTTATATATAAATATATGTTATATGATTAGGTAATAAGAAAAGTTTTCCTGATTCTTTTAAAACGTGGCCACCAAGCAAGTTAAAAGGGATGCAGGCGGTTTTTTCTTACTACTTCCTTTATTATGTATGTATTAATATATATATATATATATATATATATTTTTTTAATAATTTTATAATTAAAATAAAGATTATTTTAATTTTAAAATAAAAGTTTATTTTAATCTTAAAATAAAAGAGTTTATTTTAATTTTAAAATTAAATTTCATGATAACTAATTAGAGTTGGAATTGGATTCCATGATAACTATTTAGAGTTGAAATTGGATTCCATGTTTTCTTAAATAAAGGAGTTTATTTAGATATGAAATAAGATTTCATATTATTCAAAATAAAAGAGTTTATTTGTGAATAGGAAAAAGAATCCAAATTTCCTTAAATAAAAGAGTTTATTTAGATATGGAATAAGATTTCATATTATTCAAAATAAAAGAGTTTATTTGTGAATAAGAAAGAGAATCCGTGCTTCCTAATAAAGGAGTTTTATTTATTTTTATATGGAATTGGATTCCATAATTAATTAAAATAAAGGAGTTTATTTTGATTAAAGATTTTGATTAAAATAAAATTGTTTATTTTATTCAAAATTGGATAAATTAAAATAAAATAGTTTTATTTTAATTTTAATTTGGATTAAAATAAAGGAGTTTATTTTTATTCAAAATTAGATTTTATACTAACTAAATTTGCCCATTAAATGATATCAATATATATATATATATATATATATATATATATATATATATGAATATTTATTATTCATGAGATGAATATTATTTATTGATGCATATGGTGATGTGTATGATAATAAATGAGATTGATTATGGACTATTGACCAATGTGATTGGATTTTATTTTAGTTGGATGCTTGAATGTATGGGTTTTATTAAATGGGGTTTGCGTACCTCGTCTTCTCTAATTTTTTCTTAATGTAAATTCTAACTCCTTTCTATGTACTTCCCCTTGACTTCTGATCAAGGTTTCTATTTATTGTAAATAGTTTTGTAATAGGAATAGTTAGAATTAATTTTGAAGAATTAGAGATCAAGGAGCAAGGAGTGCTTGAAGACCCATTTGTAATAGAGCCCGGGTTTAAATGTAATAGTTATGTTTAAATATTATTTCTTGCACCCCAGAGGGTTTGACCTTTTTGGTTCACTTGGTGGCTCTAGTGAACCAAACTAGAATAAAAGTCCATAATCAATCCTAGTAGAATATAGTATACTATATGTGCATGCTTATACTATATATATTATATATTATGCAAACATGCTTGCATGTTAATTAATATGATCGTGAATTTATATATATATATATATATATATATATATATATATATATATATATATATATATAAACATGATGATACAAATTATTAACAAACTCCTCAAATATTTTATATTAAGTCCTAAGCGTTCAAAGATATTTGGAATATCGAACGTCGCCTTCTAGCATGATAAAATTAATAGAGTATTAAATATTTAATATGAGTTTGTTGTGTCTCCACAAGGAAAGTATTAAGTATTTAAGATGTTAATTTATCACATTTGATGCTTATAAAGAAAATTGAACAATATTGTTTTGTTGTGTCACCACAATGACAATATTTTTCTTTTTTGAATATATGGAGTGCTAGGTTGGACTTAACCTGGATCATTTTAGTTCGGATGTGCACACATTTGACCATTATGATCTAAGAGGCAAAATATAAGGAGTTGCATAGTTGATGTAATTGACAAGAGTTGTCTACCTATTTATTTATATATAGTTTGTTGTGTCACCACAAGGCTATATACATTTGAAATGGGATCCTTATTCTCACTAGCAAATCTTTAATTAGATTTTGCCGAACTATATATATTGAGGGTAATATAGTTTGAAGAAAATAGTGGGAGATACCAATTTAAAACAAGACCTAAATTATTTTGTTAATTAATAAAAGAATGTATGTTAAAATGTTGTTAATTACAAATTCATTTACAGAATTTTACAATGTCTAAATTACTATCACTGCGAAACATATTAGATGTTATTTAACTGGACCGTATTAAATGGATTGGTTAAGGAAATTGAGAACAGTTCTCACGGCTGAAAAGCTATCTTATGTCCTTAATACGCCTATCCCTGCAATGGTTGTAGACAATGCCTCTGAGGAAGAGATTGCTACTTTTAGAAAGTGGCAATATGATGCACAGTTGGCTCAATGCATCATGTTCACATCCATGAGTAACGAGATTTAGCGTCAGCATGAAACTATGGATGCTCCTACTATATTACTGCACATCAAGTAGTTGATGGTGAGGAAAGTAAGACTGATAGATATCTGATATCTATGGAGCTCTTCCGATCTAGAATGACCAAGTAACACTACAATGATGATAAAAGTCCTTAACATTATCAATTTGATTGATCAATTAGACAACAGTTTTGTCATGGATGGAGAGTTGAGCGAAGATTTGATCTTGCATTCACTCCCTGACTCCTTTCACAATTGTTGTGAATTTTTCATATGAACAAGCTAGGTATCAGCTTCGTTGATTTGCTTAACATATTGAAAATGTTGAGAGTCACTTTCAACCAAGAAAGACCATGTCTTCTTGGTAGGGGCCAAAGGATCTTCTCGAAAGAAGAACGATTCAAAGAAGGTATATAGAAAGGCAAAACAAAGGATAATAAGAACAAAACCGATCACGGATAGCAAAGGAGTTTGCTTCCAATCGCAATAAGCATGGACACTAGAAAGAAACTGCGAGAAGCACCTTGCAGTGGCTAACCAAAGAAGCTTAGTGAAGTTTTGGTTACAAATACAATTTTGTTCATGATTTAAAATAATTTTTTCTTTAAGTCAAGGTTCTACTTGGGTATTGGATACCGACTTTGGTTATCATAAATATAGATTTATGAAGGGACCAAGTAGAAGTAGAAAGCTAAACAAAGATAAGTAATCCTATGTGTGGAAAATGAAGTAAAGGTTGCTACATTAGCCATATAAACTTATAGTTTAGCACAGCCTTTGGGCAAATCTATTAAGTCAATAAGTTGTTATTGTATTCCAATTCTTGTTAGAAACATTATTTCCATTTTATTGTTGGACAATAAAATTTTTGGTATTATAATTAAGAACAATTGTTGTTCTATTTATAATAATAATGTTTTGTATAGAACTGAAATATTACTTAATGGATTTTGTGTAGTTGACATATATAAAAATTATTTTGCAAATTGAACAAACTAGTATAAGAAAGAGGAGATGATCATTCAAAGAGTTGAATGTTTGTATTTGATGAAATAAATTGAAGAACGGGGTCGAGGTACTTCAGAAGCCCTCCTCCGTACACCAGAAGTGTCTTGCGAGAACTACTTGGCTGATCCAGATCCATAATATCTGGACAACAAGTCTCCAAATCACCTCAGAAAGGGTGTGGTAAATTCTTACATGGAGCTTTTCAAAATGCATTTTATGATTGCATGCATGCATGCATTATTTTAACATACATCTATAGTAGAGTTAAAAATGCATGACTACCCAATGCCTATATTTTGGAAATTTTTGCCATAGCCCCCTTTGTAAATGGGACTATCCACATGCACATAGGCATGACTAGGTGGCCATTCAGTAGCACACCTACCAATAATGATATACATCCTAAATGCATTTAGTACATTGCAGTAAAAAATCCGTAAATGTAGTTTAATTACCAGGGTTATTTTACTTTTCTACCTTTACTCATTTGTCCTCAAATAGGATAAGAAATGACAGTAAAAGGTACCAATTTGACTGCTTGAAAAGTCAAATTTTTTCACATCATTATGTTCAACATGGTTTAATACTACCATTTACTGTGTTGAATATTTTTTGCAAAGTTATATCAGCATGCATATTCACTACTATGTGTCAAAATGCATTTCATGTGATAAGTCATTTTCCAATGGATAGAAATTGGAAAAAAATACATGAATACATTAGCAGGATAGTGAAAAACGCTTGTACGGTAGCAGAATATGCAGAAAGTTACTCGAACTCAACCGGTCTGAAGAAGAGCTCTCAGATTTCCTTCGTCACGCATCTTGAAAATGACTTATGAAAGCAACCCACATGCTTTGTATAGCCACGGTTAGCCGCAGGTGTACCTGCGGCACCCCTTTGTGGGTCCCCCACTTCCGGCTCATTCCATTTAGAGTTGCAAAGGAGGTCTCGCAAGCTGAAAAGGCCAAATCAGGAATAAAAATGCTACGCGATTGAGCGAAATAGCCTAGAATCCTAGTTTTCATGGGCCACAATCTGGCCCCATCTCTCTCATTGGTATTCGCCTGTGTACAAGGTATACTATACCAATGGCCTCAAGTTTACAAATCATGCTCGTAATACCTCCTGAAAGGTCCGATGTCAGTCGGTAGTGGTCACAACCCTAGATATATCCCCGTCGGGGTTACAATTGGTTACTGAAATAATGAAGTATCCCCATGAGGGTTACAATCTTAGAGATTACAAAACATCCATATATCCCCGACGGGGGTTACAATGCAATTCAACCATTGATACACACATCAATGAAGGTCAAACAACCTTGATGTTATATCAGCCGATGGTAAGTAAACCCATCGAAGAAACCTTCCCCAGCAAGGGTCACAACGCGATGCAACCATTGATACAGACATCAATAAAGGTCAAGTAGCCTTGACAATGCACCCAGCAGGTATCTATCCGGTGATATACACATCAGCAAAGGTCAGGCATCCATGACAACTGAATACTATTGGCAGTAACTCCGACAGGATGATAGGATATGTTATACACATCCTCAAGCAGACAAAGCTTTATCCCCACAGATCTCTTGTACAGAAGAAGCACCTCTATGGAGAATGAAGTATGTGTCTATGATTCACGACTTTGGTGATAGCCCCAACGTCAACATCTTTGAAGACTTGGATCGCATGTCCAAGACATCAGTGATTGTCATCCCAGCAGGATTAGACGACAATCATTCAATCATGCATCATACATTTGCATCATGTTGCTGCACATAGAATCATGTTTATCTTGTTGCATTTCAAGTGTCTAGGATTCTTTATCCTATCCATGCCTTGCATTGCATGAATATGATAAAGGGGGGCATCTGTAGACACTCAAAATTTTCTGCACACCTGTTACTAACATTGCAGGAGGGCAGATTCGTCTTTCTGACATAACCCTAGAAGACAACTCACATTCATTCCGGATACTACCGGAAGTTCAGTCCCAACCCCATAACACAAACCGGGAACATCAGCGTCAACCTCGAAACACATCGGGAATATCATTTCCAACCCTGGAACACACACTGGAAGGATCATTTCCCACCTCGGAGATAACCCCGAGTTTTGTCATTGGCGATAACACCAAGGAATCTTTATTATAGATTAAATGATAACTCGAAAATGCTTGTTTTAAATGCATGCGATCAGCTTCAATCAGACCTCCCGCCGAGGCACTCATACCTCAGACTCAGAGCTAACACCGGGCAGATAGGCATTCTCACAGATGACATTGCGGTATTCAAATAAGCAGTACAATCTCAGATGTAACCCTAAGCAACGTCTGCTTTTAACTCAAATCGGTGAAAACCCCGGTGAGGAGTCACATGTCATCTTGCTACCTCAACACTTACGCGTCGTCTTAACACTTCAGACATACATACATACATACAACAATGTCCTATAAGAACCGAGGAGTTCCAATCCCGAGTGACTATTACGCGTGGCAGTACACCGGATAGAATTTGAAGCTTGAAGACCATGGGCATGGTCCCCTCTTCTTGACTTCGTACAACCTCTAATCCATGTCATTGTGTAACTCTCGACACAAGCAACCCGAAGAAGGTCGTATATACCTCGTTCAAATGCTCGGATTGAAGTTCTGCAAGTTCGAGCGGACATTACAGTGCACGAGTGCATGTTCTTTGAGACGAAGGGACCCACAGAACTCGGGGCACCCCAGGCAGCCGCAGGTACACCTGCGGCTCCCCCCTCTAAAAATAGAGAGCTTGGGGTAGCCATTTTGAAAAAAGAGTAGGCGAGGAAGCCCTATCCAATTTGCTCTGTACACACCCTATATTGAGTGTTTCCTCATTTTAAACACCTGTTACCCCACATACAGTTATATTTTTACCGGCGGGAGCTGAGTGTTTATCCATTTAGAGTCATAGAAGCCTGCATTGGCGGCCCACTGTAAGCCTTCTTATACTCTATGAAGCCTTTCTCTTCATATTTGCACACACTATTCTACACATTGAGAGTCGTGTTGTGTGCGTATGCCCAAACTTCAGTTCGTGATTTTCATTTCTGTCTGTATATATATACTTATATATGTATATATTTATATATGGACTAACATTATCGAGTTATGCCTCGATTGAGCCTAGACTTATGTCTAGAGCGTTTACTTGCTTATATATATATATATAATTGTTGTCAGACATATCTAATGAGCCTGGATTTTACATCCGGAGCGTTTATTACTTATATATATATATATATATATATATTTATATATATATAACTGTTGTCGGACATATCCAATGAGCCTGGATTTTATATCCGGTGCGTTTACTGCCTATATATATATATATATATACATTTCTGTCATGCCTGGAGTTCACTTCGTGGCCTTTTATAGTTTTATTTACATTTCATCTCGCCTGGAGTTTACTTCGTGGCGGTTGATCGCTTTTACATCTTTATTTACATTCAAGTCCCGCTTGGAGTTTACTTCGTGGCGATTGATAGCATTTACTACTTTATTTACATTTCTGATCCCCCATGGAGTTGCTTCGTGGTGGCTGATCATGCATATATATATATATATATATATATATATATATATATATATAACTGCTTATTGCTTTCCATACAGACTGCAGTATCATGTGAGCCTAGGAATCATGTGATCACAGATTCAGTCTACTGAATCTAGATTCAGTTCCCGTGATGGACTTTTTCAGTTGTAAACAGCTTGTACATTATTTATAGTGTATGAATTTCCTTGGATGGTTGTCATGCCTATGAGGAGTTTGGCATTGCTGTATATTATTTTCTCTAAAATGCCTTACATCTCGAAAATAAAAGCAAACAAGCCGAACATAATAATAATAAAATGTAAGTATGAAAAGGTCTCAATTTCTATTGAGCACATGGTTTGAAAAACCTCTTTTTATAAAACTTCATTGCTATATCTTGGTTAAAAATGAATTTTTCTATAAATTCAAACCTTGTGTATATAGGTGCGAACGAGGCCTCGCACTACTTTCAAATAATTTCACATTGACACACACATACACACACATTCATATAACAATTTCTTTGAGAAGTGGCGGTCACCGTGGTAACACGGATGTTGGGGGGTGCCTAACACCTTCTCTTCACATAATTAAGCCCCCGAACCCAAATGAATCTTGTAGACACTCGAAATTTTCTGCATGCCTGTTACTAACATTGCAGGAGGGCAGATTTGTCTTTTGCAGATAACCCTGGAAGACAACTTACATCTACTCCGGATACTGCCGAAAGTGCAATTCCAACCCAGAACACAAACCGAGAACTTCATCTCAAACATGGAACACACACCAGGAATGTCATTTCCAATCTCGGAGATAACCCTGAGGTTTGCAAGATCAAAAGACCGGTAACAACACTAGAGAGAGGGCTTACATTCTACGATAACACCGCTGACGTTCAGCCCGATCCCAAAAACAACACTGGGAGTAGCAACTCCATCCTTGGTGATAGCCCCAAGGGATGCTTTTGCAGTTCCGGCGATAACTCCGGAATTGTTTATTTCAAACACATGCGATCAACTTCAAGCTCAGACCTCCTACCGAGGCAATCATACCTCAGACCCGGAGCTAACAACGGGCAGATAGGTTCTTTCATAGATGACCTTGCGGTATTCAAACACTTGTAGCAGTCCAATCTCAGATGAAACCTTGAGCAACGTCTGCTTTCTGCTCAAACCAGCGATAACCCCGGTAAGGAGTCAAAAGCGTCATCTTACCGCCTCAACAAGATGATATCGAGGCATACTAACAAATAGTCCAATCTCAGATGTAACCCTGAGCAACGTCTACTTTCAACTCAAACCAGTGATAACCCCGGTGAGGAGTCAAACATCATCTTGTCTCTTCAACACCTACGCGTCGTCTCGACACTTCATACATACATACATACAACAATGTCCCACAAGAACCGAGGGGTAACAATCCCGAGTGACTATTACGTGTGACAGTACTTTGGATAGAATTTGAGAACAAACTGGATATAGGAGTAGTGAAGTAGCAGAATACTTTTCTTCTTTCTCTCTATTGTTTCTCTCTCTAGAGTTTCAGTGAATTCGTAAGAAATAATGAAGGAATGAGCTTCTATTTATAGTAAAATGGGCTGAATAGTAACTAATTCCTGAACAGTCCAGATTGATTTACTTTTAAACGGACGGTCCAGATTGGTTTACTATAAAATATTCTAATAAAACAAAATCTTTTAAATAAAATATAATATATTCTATTTATAATCTAATAAAACGAATAACTTTATAAAAGTATTTTGTTTTATATAAAAAGATTTTACTATGCAAACACTATGCAGGCACTATGCAAACACTATACATAATAAAATATAATATATTATATTTATAGTCTAATAAAATGAATAACTTTATAAAAGTATTTTGTTTTATATAAAAAGATTTTACTATGCAAAACACTATGCATAATTAAATATAATATATTCTATTTATAGTCTAATAAAACTATAACTTTATAAAAGTATTTTGTTTTATATAAAAAGCTTTTCTATTTTATTACATTAATAATACTAATAAAACAAAACTTCATCAACATTATTATAATTCACACTATTAATTGACCAGGTCGTTCCCAGGAAAGAGGGGGCTTTCCAATAAGGATTTCTCCTATTATCGCCGCCGAATTAGGTGACCAAACCTCTCCTTGGCAGAACTTCTAGACATCGTTAATATTGCAAATAATAATATTAATAACTTTATCATCTCAATTATTGATTTAATAATATATAAAATATCGACAATAATTGAATCAATTAACGTGAGATACTATGCAACAATTACTGAAGCAATAATTGAACAAAACTGAGTGACTTCTCACGTAAGCATCAATAATCAATACCGTGTGCTACTATGCAACCACGCGTATTCCTGTACTTTTAAAACCGGGTGTTTAAAAGTTAATGATAAAATTTCCGCCGTTATTTTCATAAAATATTTTTGTCATTTTCTCATTCCGACAATAATTCCGTTGAGGGGTCCACCAATGATTGTGCCGTCGTACGAATATTCCCTGTTAAAACGAATATTCCCCGACCAATCGAATATTATATAACAACTTGCATACTTTTAAAAATTTATAACTATTACCCACAACTATAAAATTATATCAAAATCATTCCATAATATTCAAAAAAAAAATTATAATTATAGAAAATTCATCTTTATTCATAAAAGTTGGGGTCTTACAATCTCCCCTTCTTATGAAATTTCGCCCTCAAAATTAGGGTACGTACCTGGTATATCGAAGAGGTAAGGATACCTTGATTTCATTTTAGATTCTAACTCCCAGGTCATTTCCTCAACATCGTGGTTCCTCCATAACACTTTGACTTGAGGTATAACCTTGGAGCGTAGGATATGTTCCTTCTTATCCAAGATTTGAACAGGAACCTCTTCATACGTTAAATCTTCCGCTATTTCGTCTGGTTCTAACTTAATAATATGGTTCGGGTCTTTCACATATTTACGTAACATGGATATATGAAAAACGTTATGAACACGAGACATACTTGGCGTAAAAGCGAGTCTATAAAGGCTACGATCCCTACTCGATCGAGGATTAAAATGGGCCAATAAATCGAGGATTGAGCTTTCCTCTCTTTCCAAATCTCGTAACTCCTTTCCATGGAGTAACACGTAACAACACATGATCTCCAATATCGAATTCCACGTCCTTTCGATGAAGATCAAAGATAACTCTTTTCGGTTTGGTCTTATGAGGTTTTTATACGTTGTCGGATCGTTTGAATCTTTTCCATAGTCATACGTACCAACTCCGGTCCCAACAATGTTGTTTCACCCACCTCATCCCAAAGATATCTTTGAAGCGACACTTTCTTCCATACAACGCCTCAAATGGAGCCATGCCAATACTTGTTTGATAACTGTTGTTGTAAGAAAACTCCACCAATGGTAAGAACTTGTCCCAACTTCCCTTGAAGTCAAGGACACAGATTCTTAATAAATCTTCAAGAGTTTGAATAGTCCTCTCTGATTGTCCGTCCATCTGAGGATGATATGCCGAAATAAATCGTAAATCCGTGCCCATAGCTTTTTGTAAACTAACCCAAAATCGTGAAGTGAATCTTGGGTCTCGATCAGAAACTATGGATACTGGCATACCATGCAGTCTTACAATCTCATTTATGTATATACGAGTAAGACGTTCAAGTGTATAAGTTTCTCGTATTGGTAAGAAATGAGCAGACTTGGTCAATCTATCAACAATGACCCAAATTGCATCTATGCCTTGAAAAACCTTGGGAAGACCAGTAACGAAATCCATGGTAATGTGCTCCCACTTCCATTTTGGAATTTCAAGTGGTTGCAATGGACCTTTTGGTACTTGATGCTCTGCCTTGACTCGTTGACAAGTTAAACACCTTGAGATAAACATCGCTATCTCTCTCTTCATATTGCCCCACCAAAATGTATGTCGAAGATCATGATACATTTTGGTACTCCCAGGATGGACTGCAAACGGTGTGTTGTGCACCTCCATCATGATTTTATACTTTAACTTAGGATCGTTAGGAAGACAAAGTCTGGAGTTGACTCGAAGTATTCCTTCTTCATTTATTCTTACTTCCGGCATAGCACCTTTTTGTACTTTCTTCCTCATATGCATCAGCTCCAGGTCTATAGCTTGAGCGGCTTTAACTTTATCGATTAAAGTTGGTTCTACTCGTATATTCGCCATCATCACGTAGGTCCCTGGAGTCTTTATCTCTATCTCCATCCTTTGTAAGTCATACAAAATGGGCCTCTGTGTTGACAATATCGCACTCGTACCCGCATATGATCTTCTACTCAATGTGTCAGCTACCACGTTTACTTTTCCAAGATGGTATTAGATGGTATGATCATAATCTTTCAATAGTTCAAGCAAACGTCGCTATCGCATGTTGAGTTCCTTTTGAGTGAAGAAATATTTGAGGCTTTTATGATCCGTAAAGATCTCCACTTTCTCCCCATACAAGTAATGCCTCCAAATCTTTAGTGCAAAAACAACAGCTGCCAACTCTAGATCATGAGTAGGATAATTCCTCTCATATCCTTTGAGTTGTCGAGAGGCATAGGCTATGACTTTCCCATGTTGCATGAGAACACATCCTAACCCTTTGCCTGAAGCATCACTTTTGAGATGACAAATCCCTCCGAGCGGATGGTATTGTCGAACAGTCTTTGAAATGAGTCTCCTCTTGAGTTCTTGAAAACTCTTCTCACATTCCTCGTTCTAACCGAATTTTATATCTTTCCTAGTCAGCTGAGTTAAGGGAGTAGCGATTCAAGAAAACCCTTCTACGAATCTCCGATAATAACCAGCTAAGCCGAGAAAGCTACGTACTTCAGTCACTGATTTAGGTTGCTCCCAGCTTTGAATAGCTTCAATCTTTGCTGGGTCAACAGATATTCCATGACTTGATACCAGGTGCCCAAGGAATGCTACTTCCTCAAGCCAGAAATCGCATTTCTTCAACTTGGCATAAAGCTTATATTCACGAAGCTTTTGAAGTATCAGCCTCAAGTGTTGCTCATGATCTTCACGGATTTTGGAATAAATAAGGATGTCATCAATAAAGACGACCACAAAGTGATCCAAATATTCCTTGAATACTCGATTCATCATATCCATGAAGGCAGCAGGAGCATTAGTCAATCCAAAAGACATGAATAGGAATTCATAATGCCCGTACCGAGTTCTAAAAGTCGTCTTTGGAATGTCATCGGTTCTAATCTTCAATTGGTGATATCCAGAACGAAGATCAATCTTTGAAAAGAATTTGGCGCCTTGCAACTGGTCAAACAGGTCATCAATGCGAGGCAATGGATATCTATTTTTTATAGTGACATGGTTCAACTCCCGATAATCAATACAAAGTCGCATACTCCCATCTTTCTTCTTCACAAATAAAATAGGAGCACCCCAAGGAGACGTACTAGGACGAATGAAACCGATGTCTAACAATTCCTGCAATTGGGTCTTTAACTCCCAAAGTTCAATAGGAGCCATTCGATATGGGGCTTTTGGAAATGGGTTTTGTACCGGGTTCAAGGTTGATATAAATTCAATTTCACGCTCTGGGGGTAGGCCAGGAAGTTCTTCAGGGAATACGTCAGGAAATTCATTAACAATAGAAATATATTTCAAAACTGACGTATTTTTGTTTAGATCCGTGACATGAGCTAAGAAAGCTTGACATCCGTTTTATAATAAACGAATAGCTTTATGGCTTGAGATGACAGTGATTGATTTTAATGGTTTGGTTGCTTGAATTCGCATAATAGGTTGGTTATGAATATGAAAGCTCACAACCTTACGAAAATAATCAATTTTTTGCATGATGAGTAGTTAACCAATCAATCCCTAGAATTACATCAAATGCAAGTATTTTCAATGAAATAAGATCGACAGGTAATGTGAGGGTACCGATTTTAACCAAACAAGACTTATAACAGTGGATGTAATGAAGGTTTCTCCCAACAGAGTTTCAACAGATAAGTCAAAGTCCAATTTCTCCGGAGTCAAATTTAAACGTTGAGCACAAGTAGAAGAAATAAAAGAATGGGTAGAACCGGTATCAAATAAGGTATATACTTCGCTAGAGTTTATGATAAGCTTACCCATGATGACCTCGTTAAGGGTTCCTTGCTTTACGGAGGTCACGACAAACGCTCTCCTCAGACCATCTTGGCTTTGACTTTTCTCAAGGCGTCCTTTGGTGCCTCCATCCTAGCTAAACTTGTCTCACAATGAACGACAAAATCCAAGCTAGGTGACCTTCTCTTCCACAATTATAACATGCTTTGACTGACATCATACGCTTTGGTGATGTGTCCTCCCTCCGCATTTGAAGCATATGATAGGTGGTCGTTCTCCTTGATGGTTGATTTCACAATCAAAGAAAACGTGCAAGTATACACGATCAACAAGTAATATAGTGATAAAATAGAGTGTCGTTCCCACAGAGAATTCTAATTAATAAACTCCAACTACTAGTACTATATCAATTCAATTTTATTTAAACAACCAATAATTGTGATTTTTAGAACTAAGAAAACTAATTTTAACAAAGCAAGATTTTATTCTAAAAGAAAACAAATAAACAAACTAAGAATTGATTGAATGCAGATAAATAACAATTAAGACTCCAATATCCCTAATTATGATTTTTAAATCAATTATTCAATTATCCCAATTATTATGTCTACTGAATTGTTAACAAGAATTCTCAAATGCCAAAAGCCCTTTCTCAAGTGATCATTTGTCTTCTATTTAATCCAAGTTAATTTTGCTATATCTCTATGCAAAACAATTGAATTAAACTCGCTATAATCCCAATTCCTTATGCGTTACATGCGACAAATAGATATTCTCATTCTATTCACAAACCTAATTATTCACTGCACAAATAACTAAGTCACAGGTCACCATGCCCAGTTCTAACCCTAGAATTCCTTTCTCAATTCCTTCTAAAGTAACAAGGTAATTATTGGCCAGATAGTTAAACAATTAGCACAAAGCAAGATGAACAATTCACTTCAACATAAATAATTGGAATAAATTAAATAATCAATTCATAACCATAAAAGGTTCCATTGGAATCTTAATAAAAGAAATTAGTTCATAACGAAAATTAAAACCAACAATAATTGATAAATCATCCTTAATGAATTACACAAATTAAAAGAATAAAGAAGAAGAAGAACTCCAAGTCCAAATCTTCAAAATCTGCCCTTGCTCCTTGATTAATCTCCTAATTGTGTAGTTTTAGTCCCCCAATTCAATGCAAATAATCAATTTATACTTCACTTGTCCAACTCTAGCAATCCCAATCCAACTAGGCTTCAAACAATCTATAATTGAGTGGTCAACGCAAGGTCAACGCGTGTCCCAGTCAACTCATGACACGCCCTTGCGCCCCAGCGCTGGGATTAAGCCTAGATAGCGCGCCCCGACGCCCCCAAAATAGGTCCATTCCATCCAACCCATTCTGGGTCGCCAAATACATGGTAGAGAAATAACTACAACTTTATTATTACAACATATAAACTGTGAGTTTAAATACAGATATTGCCATCTAGACAATATCCATACACAAATAAATCCCCATCATAATTATTGATACATTATTTTATAAAAATGGTGAGGACTACTAAACAACTCTCTCTAGAACCTTCATTCCATACCCCGACTAGTACTCGCTACATTCTCGCCTCCTGAGAAGAAAAATGGAACAAAAAGGAAAAGGGTGAGCTCAACTAGCCCAGTAAAGAATATTATGACTAAGATAATATACAATAAATTATCGTTAGTCTCCAACAGGAAAAAATCTAATAGAATATAATAGACAACCGGTTTTAAATCAACAATCTGCAATGGAAACAACAATTCATTAGAAGAGTTAAGTAGAGAATGCAAACTACTATCTTCTATATATGAATTTAAAAGTTCATCAACGATATTTTATCCTGTAACATCAATCAATATATATCGGAATCAAATATTCATCTTTGCACTACGAGCCAAAGATATTCATCGATTAATCATGTTCATCTAAACACTGTTCATCTTTGCACTACGGGCCAAAGATATTAATCGATCGATTCGTGTTCATCTCAACACTGCTTCATCTTTACACTACTACGGCCAAAGATATTCATCAAGAAATCATTCATCTTTGCACTCTGAAAGCCAACATATTCAAGAATATCATCATTTAGGACCGAGGATGATGAAAAATATTTTAAAGAAAACGAATCCAATGAAACAAAAGAACAATATTAAGGATTCAGTATTTTAAACAATCCAAGTTCAAAAATACTTCATAAGTAATCGAGTGGAGTAAAATTCAAGAATGATCAAAACATGGATACAATCAAAGCTAGTATCCATAATAGATATTTTGGACAAAAGAAGAAATTTTATTTTTCGTTGAATAGTCCGTATTCGTGAATAGTCTCAGATATCGTGAATAGTGCCATATCGTGAATAAGTAACTCTGACACCAAAAGATAGAAATTTCACAAAAAAACATCTTCACGCTTCATGAATAGTACTCGTAAATAGTAACTCATGAATAGTAACTTGTGAATAGTAACTCATGAATAGTAACCCCGACATGAAAAAGTTCCAAATTTGATAAAAAGTTCCAACCAATATTTCAGCATAATGATATTGAAGAAATAATATCATTTGAGAAGAAAATAACATCCCTTACCTCGAAAGACAGTACTTCTAGTTGAAACACTGGATATAGGCTATGACTATAACTTGCACCGTATAGCAATACAAGTATACTCAAAATACTCACAAGAATACGCTCGATAATATAGAGAGAAAACTTGATTTACGTGTGATTTTCAATTCTAACCTAAGCACCCTATTTATAGGAAAATGCTTAGAACACCAAAGCAGAAAATTTAATATAATAATATATTTATAAAAATTTGTCTACGCCAACCTTTGAGAATCTGAAATCAGCAACCTAACACATGTAAAATGAGGCTCATACATCTAAAAAACGTTTTTGTTAATTAAAACAATTAAAACTTCCAAAACTCAATTATTTCAGAACTTTGGAACTTCAATAATTCATAATAAATAGCTCGTTTATCAGAAAAATTCGAAACTCTTGACCTTCCATAGGAAATTCCATTATCTACAACTTTGCAGAAGGAAGTTTTTCCAAATTCCAAACAAAAATTAACCGAAATCCACAAACGGACGATTTTACAGGCTATAATCAAATTTTGGTCAATAATTGTGTCCACCAACACACAAAATATGTGTTAAACATTTAATGCCACAAAAATACTCTTCCTCCTCATATACTCATATATCCCACATTCATTATAAAAATATCACCGTTAATATATTATTAAAATAATATATTTAAATGAATTATTTTATCAGAAAAAGATAAAATATTAATTTTCAACAATTGTCACATTAAAAATTTTCTCCATCTATATCCACATAAAATCAATATTTTCCTCATCATATAAATCAATAATTAATTATTCACAAATAATATTACAGAATCACAATCTTCGGAACCGGTAGTTCCCGGGAAAGAGGGGCTTTCAATAAGGATCTCTCTCTTCTTGGCGCAATTGATTAGGTGACCAAACCTCTCCTTAGATGTAACTTTCTAGACATTGCCAATAATGTTTTCTAATAATATTATTCAGATAATATGAATTATTGCTCGATAATGGAAAATCTTTGTGTAATGACAATTTATTGAAACAACGATAATATAAAATATCAATGCAAAGAATTATTGAATCAATAAAATAAAATATCTTGAACAAGAATTCATCGTAACAATTATTGAGTAGTGCCTTCTTACATAAGAATCAATAATTGGTGCAATCTGCAGTGTCTTCTTGTTCAACAACGCGTATTAGTGTGTTTTAAGCACCGGTATTCCAACAAGATAATTGGTAATAACTACGCCAATTATTTATAAACAACTTATATTTGTCGTTTTCTTCATCCAATCGCTTTCAGTTATGGGGCCCACAAAAGATCTAGCGCGGTCGCATTTAATATTCCCCGACAAAGTATTTAATATTCCACGACCAAACGAATATTCCCCGATTTATAATGAATATTTTATAACCACTTGCTTATTCAAAATATTTGCGTATTTTACCCATAACTATCCACATTAATCAAATCAACCCTTACTATTTCAAAATAATAAATAGAGGAAAATAAATTTCATTTATTAATAATTTGGGGTCTTACAATAGCACTACGACAGAAATAAAGTAAGGAAATACTATGAAACTAAGTCACAAAAATAAATTGTATATTAAATGGGTTGCCTCCCAAAAAGCGCTTAGTTTACAGTCGTCAGCCCGACTTTGTTGCTGTGTTCAATTGATTGACGGATCAAAGAGGTTCATGACCGTAGTTTGACGTTCGATGGGTCCACTCCAGTAATGTTTGAGTCTTTGACCGTTAACCTTGAATGTGCAATTGGAATTTAGTTTTTCGATCTCGATATTACCATGTGGTGTAACAGACACAACTTTAAAAGGTCCTGACCAACGAGATTTCAGTTTTCCACATAATAAATGCAATCTTGAGTTGAAAAGCAAGACTTGTTGGCCTAGTTCAAATGTTCGTTCAAGAATTTTCTTATCATGCCAAGCTTTGACTTTCTCTTTGTAGAGTTTTGCGTTTTCATAGGCGTTGAATCGGAATTCATCCATCTCGTTCAATTGTAGTAACCTTTTCTCACCCGCTGCTTGTACATCGAAATTAAGATTCCGAATTGCCCAATGTGCACTATGCTCTAGCTCGACCGGGAGGTGACACACCTTTCCGTAGACCATTTGATAAGGTGACATGCCGATCGGATTCTTGTATGCTGTTCGATATGCCCATAGAGCATCGTCAAGGCGTAAAGACCAATCTTTTCGTAACGGATTGACCACCTTTTCTAGAATTCACTTGACCTCCCTATTCGAGACTTCTGCTTGGCCATTAGTTTAGGGATGATATGCTGTTGCAATTTTATGACGAACCCCATACTTTACCAGCAATTTTGTGAACTGCTTATTACAGAAATGCATTCCCTCATCACTTATTATCGCCCTCGGAGTCCCAAATCGTGTGAAGATGTTTTTCTTTAAGAATCGGAGAACAATGTTGGCATCATTCGTGGGTAAAGCTGCGACTTCTACCCATTTGGACACATAATCAACCGCCAG
The DNA here is from genome assembly GCA_020205615.1 of Panax quinquefolius. NCBI lineage: Eukaryota > Viridiplantae > Streptophyta > Magnoliopsida > Apiales > Araliaceae > Panax > Panax quinquefolius. The sequence continues at coordinate 44,961,068 of CM035152.1, forward strand.
CAAAATGTACTGATTATTAAAAGATGATGGGAAAGGTCCCATAAAATCGATTCCCCATACGTCGAACAGTTCTACCTCCAAAATAGAGTTGAGTGGCATTTCATTTCGTTTGGAGATATTACCTACGCGTTGGCATCGATCACACTTTAGCATAAAGAGGTAAGCATCTTTGAATAGAGAAGGCCAGTAAAATCCTGATTGTAACACCTTGGCCGTAGTTCGATCACCGGAATAATGGCCTCCATAATCTGACGAGTGGCATGACCCAATATGCCGTCCATCTCTTCATATGGCACACAACGTCTAATCATTTGATCTGCGCAAGCCTTAAACAGGAATGGTTCATCCCAATAGTACTGCTTCACGTTGTGGAGGAATTTCTTTCGTTGTTGTGAGTTCAAATCTGGTGGTAATACCTTAGCAACCGCGTAGTTCACATAATCAGCATACCAAGGCAGTGTTGTGGTTACTCGGAGAAGTTGATCGTCTAGAAATTTCTCGTTAATTAGTGCATTGTCCTTCCACTGTACCTCTGCATTATCCAACCGTGAAAGATGATCCGCCACTTGATTTTCTGTACCCTTTCTATCCCGGATCTCCAAATCAAACTCTTGCAGCAGTAACACCCACCGAATTAACCTCAGCTTAGCATCTTTCTTCTCAATCAAATATTTGATGGCAGAATAATCTATGTAGACAACTACCTTGGTCCCAATGAGATATGCTCTGAATTTGTCGAAGGCGAACACAACTGCAAGTAGTTCATTTTCTGTGGTTGGGTAGTTCAACTGCGTATCTGTCAACGTCTTTCTGGAGTAATAGATTATGTGAAAAATCTTGTCATGACGTTGTCCCAAAACTGCTCCCACTGCATAGTCACTGGCGTCGCACATCAATTCAAACGGTAAAGACCAATCGGGCGCCACAATGATCGGAGTAGAAACCAACTTCTTCTTTAATACCTCGAATGCCTCGATACATGACTGATCCATTTGAAAGGCACGTCTTTCTCCAATAGGGAACATAAAGGTTTTGAAATTTGTGAAAAATCTTTAATAAAGCGTCTGGAGAAACCCGCATGTCCCAAAAAACTCCGGATCCCCTTCACAGATGATGGAGGAGGTAATTTCTCAATAGTCTCAATCTTTGCTTTATCTACTTCTAACCCTGCTGTAAAAACCTTATGTCCTAGAATAATCCCTTCTTTCACTATAAAGTGACATTTTTCCCAATTAAGAACCAGATTAGTCTCCACGCATCGTTTCAATACTAAAATCAGATTTTTCAAGCAAAGATCAAAGCTATCACCGAACATAGAGAAATCGTCCATAAATACCTCCAAGTTTTTCTCGACCATCGCCATCATGCACCGTTGAAAGGTTGCTGGTGCATTGCATAAACCAAAAGACATACGCTGAAATGCAAACGCACCGTATGGGCATGTGAATGTTGTTTTCTCTTGATCTTCCGGTGCTATGGAAATTTGATTATACCCAGAATAACCATCCAAGAGACAATAGAACTGATGTCCCGCTAGCCTATCCAACATCTGATCAATGAATAGCAAGGGGAAGTGATCCTTGCGTGTGGCTTTATTTAGCTTGCAGTAGTCCATGAATACTCTCCATCCTGTAACTGTTCGAGTAGGGATGAGCTCATTAGCTTCATTCTTTACCACTGTTTTGGTACGCATTGTACAGGACACACCCATGAACTATCTGAGATCGGGTAAATAATGCCGGCATCCAACCACTTTATAATCTCCTTTTTCACCACCTCCTTCATGATAGGGTTTAGCCTTCTTTGCATCTCAATGGTTGGTTTTGCCCCCTCTTCCATTAAGATTTTATGCATACCGAATGATGGGCTAATACCTCGAATGTCCGCTATAGTCCACCCAATTGCTGTTTTAAACTCACGCAAGTCCCATAGCAGTTTCTCCTTTTGCGTGTCAGTTAACTCTGTCAAAACAATAACTGGTAGGGTATCATCTTTTCCCAATTAAGCGTACCGCAGATGAGATGGTAATGGCTTTAATTCCAGCACAGGTGACTCTTCTATTGAGGGTTTGAACTTTTTACCTTATGCTTCGGGCCTCTCTATGGTGTCAAAAGATTGAGTGCTTTTCCGAAAGACTGATGGTGTGTCTAGCCATTTGATATATTCAATATCCTCTTCAATGCCACATTCGTCTGTCCCGAGCAGGATGGCTTCAAGTGGGTCCTCCAAATAATTTGCGCTGAATTTGTGATTCACCAATTCCTCCATGATATCAACCCGCATACATTCACCTTTTTCTTTTGGGTAAGACATTGACTTGAAAACGTTAAAGGTGACCTGTTGATCTTCAACTCATATTGTCAATTCACCTTTTTGAACATCAATCAATGTTCTGCCTGTTGCCAAAAATGGTTGCCCAAGAATGATCGGGATTTCACTGTCCACTTCACAATCCAAGATAAAGAAATCCGTGAGGAAGATGAATTTATCCACTTTTTACTAACACATCTTCAACAATACCACATGGATATGTAACCGATCTATCCGCTAACTGGAAACTGATATTCGTTGGGCATGGAGCCTGAAGTCCGAACTGGCTATAGACGAATAATGTCATCAGATTTATATTGGCCCCCAAATCACATAATGCTCGACCCGAAAACTAATTTCCAATCTAACACGGTATATTAAAGCTACCTGGATCCTTGAGCTTCGGTGGTAACTTATTCGAATGATAGCGCTTGCATTCTTGATCCAATGCTACTTGCCTCAAATTCTTCCAATTTCTCTTCCTCGACAAAACCTCCTTCATAAACTTAAGCGTAACTTCGGCATTTATTCCAAGGCTTGACAAAGGGATTAAGACCCGACTTTTATAAATAAAGATGAATTTTTCTATAAATATTATTTTTGAATATTATGGAATAAATTTGATATAATGTTATAGTTGTGGGTAATATTTATAAATTTTGCAAAGTATCTGAGTTGTTATAAAATATTAGTTTGGTGGGGAAATATTCTTTTTGTTAGGGAATATTAAATACATGGCTCAATCATTGGTGGACCCCAACAAATTATTGTCGGATTGAAAAGCGACAAAAATATTTTATAAAAATAACGGCGGAGGTGTTCTGAGTTAAAAGCTGTTGAACTACCGTTGGTAAAAAAATGCGATGTCTGGCGTGGTTGCGTAGTAGTAGCGCGGTATTGATTATTGATGCTTACGTGAAAGTCACTCGGTATGCTCGATTATTACTCTCGATAATTCTTTGCATCATATCTCTTATATTATTGATTAATTATTGTCACGATATCATACATATAATATGTTATAGTATTAAATCAATAATTGAGGCGACAAGTTATAAATGATTAATAATTGTTGAAAGATTAAATATGTGTTGATGAAAAAAAAATGATTTGTGGTAAGTTTGATTATTTTATGGGGGCTCGTATCATCTAAGAGTCTCTTAAATCGATAGTATCTCTTAAATCGATAGTAATTACCTTAAATCGATAGTAATTACCTTGTGAATAGTATTTACCTTCGATAGAATCGATAGTAATTACCTTAAATCGATAGTAATTACCCTTGTGAATAGTATTTACCTTCGTCGATAGTAATTACCTTCGTCGATAGTAATTACCCTTGTGAATAGTATTTACCTTCGTCGATAGTATTTACCTTACGTTAATAGTAATTACCTTTACGACGTCGAACCACTTGTCGTTTCACATTCTGAGCGTCGAACCACTTGTCGTTTCACATTACGAGCGTCAAACCGATTCGTCGAGTCACTTGCCTTTTCACACACGGCGGTGCTAAGCTAGAAATCTTCTATAAATAGAGGCCTGGGGCTTCATTATTTTCACGAATTCATTCGAGCTATAGAGAGAGAAGTATAGAGAGAATAAGAGAGAAAAGAAGAAGTATTTTATTCTTACTTCTTTGCGATATTCAATCTCTACCAAATGTAAGGGTGTTATTCTTTCTTATTCATGAAGAAAGCTGTTGTTATTCCATTGCTTATTATTACATTGGAATAACTTTTGTATAAGTGGTTTACCTATACTTGGTGACATTCTTCTATTATTACATTGGAACATCACATGCATGTGTTTTACACACGGACTGGTTAAAATCTTTATTATTATTACATTTGGAACATCACATGCATGTGTTTTACAGGACTGGTTAAAATCTTTATTATTATTACATTGGAACATCACATGCATGTGTTTTTTACGGACACAGTTTAAAATTTTTATTATTACATTGGAACATCACATGCATGTGTTTTACAGGACTGGTTAAAATCTTTATTATTACATTGGAATATCCTATCTGTGTGTTTTACAGGATCAGTTCCATCTTTATTATTACATTGGAACATCACAGTCGGTGTGAATTTCACGACTGGTTCCGTTATTTATTATTACATTGGAATAACTTTTATGCATGCGATCTATCGCATGCATGGTGATTTCTTTTGTTATTCCATTCTTTATTATACCCGGTTGGTTAAAACTTTGACTTATATACTCCATGAAATTAGTAGAATATCCTTGATATTTGCGTTTCATCGATATCTTTTCATGAAATATTCTTGATCATTCTTGAATTTTACTCTACAAAAGCGATGTCATGTTGACAATTTGGGCGTTAATAATTCTGGATAAAATAATTCTTGAACTTGTTTTATTGAATTCTTATATCATTGTCATCATCCTCGTATTTATATTTTTTTTGAAAGTCATACGTGGCACATAGTGCATAGATGGACTTGGTATGATTATGACCGAGAGACTATTCGGTGTAATCATGGCCAGTAATGTTACAAATGATGTGATAAAAATCCTCGATGGTAGTAGTGCATTGATGGGCGATTGTTGGCATGATCATGACCATTAATGAATACACAAATATTCTTGGCGTAGTGCATGAATAATTGTGGTCGTGATCTTAAAGAATATCCTTGGCCGTAGTGCGGGGGGTGATTCGATGATGTGAAATATTTATTAAAAGTGAGTCTCGGCTATAAGCGATGATGAAAAACCTTTTAAAACCTAAAAGATAGTAGACTTTATTTTCTACTTGACTCTTTTAATGGATTGCATATTCATTTGCGATTAAAGCGGGTTGTCTATTGTATTTTATCGGTTTAACATTATTGAAGACTATTGATAATTTATTACGCATTATCTTAGTCATAATATTTCTTCTTGGGCTAGTTGAGCTCACCCTTTCTTTCCTTTATTCTCTTGAAAATGATAATATAAATTTGGGACGAGTCGGAAAGCAGTGATGGTCTGAAGATAGCATTAGTAGTCCTCACTATTACGTAAAATAGTGTGATAATAAGCTGTAATGAGGACTTTTTTTTGAGTTTGTATAATATCTAGTAGAGCGATATTTGTATTTAAACTCACGATTTATATCGTATTGTACCACGCAGATTATGTTAATAAGTTGTATTTAAATTACATACCATGTAAATTGTCGACCCAGAGATGGGTGATGTATACCTAATTTTGGGGCGTCACGGTTAGTATCGAGCTTAGGGATATGATCCACAGCTAAGATGTGAGAATAGTACTAGGAGGGAGAGGCAGGGAATACCTTATTAGTATGACCTACTAAGTTTATGTGATATTTTATTGGTTGGTGAGGGAAGATAGGGATAATTTGTTACATGTCAATTAACCTTTTGTTTTGTGGCGATGTCTGAAAATGACATCGAGAATGTTGAGAATAGCAATGGGCCTGACGATTGTTGATTCACCATATCGATAATCGAGGATAATGTGCATCGAGGCGACAATCCTCATGCAAACAACAACAACGACCAAATGATGAATGATCAAATGTTGGAGGCTTTATGCGATTTATCTGACAATGAGGAGGCGACTCTGTCCAAAAGCGTGGGTGGAAAACGGAAAAAAACTCTCGGTGGTCACCGCTAAACAATTTAAGGAGCTGGGACCACCGGAGTTTAAGGAGAGCAAAAACCACTTACGGCGGAAGCATGGATAAAGCAGATTACCAAGATATTTGATGTCTTGGGATGCTCAGAAGAGCAAGGTTCCCTTACGCCTTTATGTTGTTTGCGGGAGGCGGATTCTTGGTGGGAATCGGTAAAAGCGTACTCGACCAATTTGTCTTGAAGATATCTTGGGAGAAGTTCGGGGGGCATTCAGCGACAAATACTTTCACGAAAGTATTACCACATGAAGGAGGTGGAGTTTATCAAGTTGGAACAAAACAATATGGCCAGTAATAATATGATACTGAGGCAAAATTTGCGGAGTTATCACGGTTCGTCCCACTTGGTGGATAATGAAGAGAAATGGCGCGAATGTTTTTAAGAGGTTTGAAGCGGGAATCGTCGACATCTTATTTCTCATAAAGCGTGTTTGTATTCGGATGTTGTAAATAGGGCTCGATTAGTGGAAGCGCGATAATGAGTCAACCTGACTAAAAGAGAAGCGGTAAGCAAAATTATAATACCGGCGAGAATAGTCATCGGCGGTGACAACAAGCGTGGAGGAATCAACGGGCGGATATATGGTAACCACTTGGTGGTAATCGGGGCCAAAACAATAAGAATGGACATTTCGAAAAGGAGATTCAACAATGATGGAAAGGCGTCGGCACCGGCACCCATTGTTAAGGAAGGAAAAGACCACCTATCGTATGCTTCAAATGCGGAGGAGAGGACACATCGATCAAAGCTGCGTCATGCTTAGTCAAAGCATGTTATATATTTGTGGAAGAGAAGGTCACTTAGCTCGATTTTGTCGTTTCTGAAAGACAAATTCAGCTAGGATGGAGACACCAAAGGCCGTCCCGAAAAATTCAAAAGCGGTAGTCTGAGGAGAGCATTTGTTGTGACCTCCCAAAGAGCGAGGAATCGAATGAGGTCATCACGGGTAAGCTTATCATAAACTCTAATGAAGTCTATACTTTATTTGATCTGGGGTTCTACCCATTCTTTTATTTCTCTACTTGCGCTCATCGATTAAATTTGACTCAGGAGAAATTAGACTTTGACTTATCTGTGGAAACTCAGTTGGGAGAAACCTTCATTACATCCATTTGTTTATAAGTCTTGTTTGGTTCAAATCGGTACCCTCACATTACACATCGATCTTATTTCATTAAAAATACTTGCATTTGGCGTGATTCTAGGGATTGATTGGTTAACTACTTATCATGCAAAAAATTGATTGTTTTAAATAAGGTTGTTAGCTTTCATATTCCTAATCAACCTATTATCTTGAATTCAAACGACCAAACCATTAAAATCAATCACGGTCATCTCAAGCCATAAAGCTATTCGTTTATTGAAAAGCGGATGTCAAGCTTTCTTAGCTCATATCACAATTTAAATAAAAATAAATCGATTTTTAAAGCGATATTCCTATTGTTAATAAATTTCTGACGTATTCCCAGAAGAACTTCTGGCCTACCCCGGGCGTGAAATTGAATTTTGTATCGACCTTGAACCGTCTGAAAAACCTATTTCCAAAGCCCATGTCGAATAGCTCTATTGAACTTGAGGAGTTAAAGACCCAATGCGAGAATTGTTAGACATTGGCTTTATTAGTCTAGTACTTCTCCTTGGGGTGCTCTGTTCTATTAAATGAAGAAGAAAGATGGGAGTATCGACTTTGTATTGATTATCGGGGAGTTGAATCACGTCACCATCAAAAATAGGTATCCATTGCCCGCGTATTGATGACTGTTTGACCCGATTCAAGAGCCAAATTCTTTTCAAAGATTGATCTTCGTTAGGATATCACCGATTGAAGATTAGAACGTGACATTCCAAAGGCGGCTTTGAAAACTTCGATGCGGGCATTATGAATTCCTAGTCATGTCCTTTGGATTGACTAATGCTCTCTTTGCCTTCATGGATATGATGAGCCAAGTATTCATTCAGGAATATTTAGATCACTTTGTGGTGCGTCTTTATTGATGACATCCTTATTTATTCCAAAAGCGTGAAGATCATGAAGCAACACTTGAGGTGACACTCCAAAAGCTTGTGAATATAAGCTTTATGCCAAGTTGAAGAAATCGAGTTACGGCTTGAAGAAGTAGCATTCCTTGGGCACGTGGTATCAAGTCATGGAATATCTGTTGACCCGCAAAGATTGAAGCTATTCAAAGGCTGGGAACAACCTAAATCGATGGCCAAAATCGTAGCTTTCTCGGTTTAAATTTGGTTATTATCGGAGATTAGTGGAAGGATTTTCTCGAATCGCTATTCCATTGACTTCGGTGACTCGGAAAGATACAAAGTTCGGTTGGAAGCGAAGAATGTGAGAAGAGTTTTCAAGAACTTCGAGAGGAGACTTATTTATTTTGTTACGACATATACCATCGGCTCGGAGGATTTGTCATCTCTGATGATGCTTGAGCAAAGGGTTGGGATGTGTTCTCATGCAACATGGAAAAGTAATAGCTTTATGCCTCGCGACAACTCAAAGAATATGAGAGGAATTATCCTACTCATGATCTAGAGTTAGCGGTTTGTTATCTTTCTTGCTTAAAATTTGGAGGCATTACTTGTATGGGGAGAAAGTGGAGATCTTTACGGATCATAAAAGCCTCAAATATTTCTTCACTCAAAAGGAACTCAACATGCGACAACGGCGTTGGCTTGAAGCTGTTGAAAGATTATGATCGTACCATCGATACCATCACGAAAAGCGAGCGTGGTAGGCGGCGCATTGAGTAGAAAATCATATGCAATCTGAGTGCGATATTGTCAACGCATGAGCCCATTTGTGTGACTTGCAAAGGATGGAGATAGAATTAAAGACTCGAGGGGCGCGTGTGATGATATAGCGAGTATCTGAGTAGAACCAAACTTTAATTGATAAAGTTAAAAGCTTGCTCAAGCTACGAGACACAGGTGATCGTATGAGGAAGAAAGTGCGAGAAGGTGCTATCTTAGGAAGCAAGAATCGATGAAGAAGGAATACTTGAGTCGACTCCGGACTTTGTGTTCTAACGACCACGATTTAAAGTATAATATCATGATGGAGCACCTGACACACCATTTGCAATCCATCACAGGAGTACCAAAATGTATCATGATATTAAATCATACATTTTGGTGGAAGCAATATGAAGAGAGAGATAAGCGTTTGTTTATCTCAAGGTGTCTAACTTGTCAGCGAGTTAAGCGGACATCAAGTACCAAAAGGTCCATTGCAACCACTTGAAATTCGAAATGGAAGTGGGAGCACATTACCATGGATTTAGTTCTGGGTCTTCTAAGGTTTCTCAAGGCATTGATGCGATTTGGGTCATTGTTGATAGGTTGACCAAATCTGCTCATTTCTTCTGGAATCATCTGAGAAACTTATACACTTGAGCGTCTTGCTCGTATGTACATAAGCGAGATTGTAAAAAGCGCATGGTATCTTAGGTATCCATAGTTTACGATCGAGACCCAGATTCACTTCACGATTTTGGGTTAGTTTGCAAAAAGCTATGAGCACAGGACTTACGATTTAGCTTCGGCATATCATCCTCGAGACGGACGGACAATCGGAGGGACTATTCAAACTCTTGAAGATCTATTAAGACTACTGTGTCCTTGATTTCAAGGGAGTTGGGACAAGTTCTTACCATTGGTGGAGTTTTCCTACAACAACGATTATCAAGCAAGTATTGGCATGGCTCCATTGAGCGTTGTATGGAAGAAAGTGTCGTTCTCGGTATCTTTGGGATGAGGTGGGTGAAACAACGTTGTTGGGACCGGGAGTTGATGCGTATGACTACGGAAAAAGATTGAAACGATCAAACAGCGTATAAAAACCTCACAAAATCGACAAAAGAGTTATCTTGATCTTCGTGAAAAGGCGTGGGAATTCGATATAGGAGATCATGTGTTGTTAAGAGTTGCTCCATGGAAAGGAGTTACAAGATTTGGAAAGAGAGAAAACTTAACCCTCGATTCATCGGTCCATTTTAATCCTCGATCGAGTAGGAGCTGTGGCCTATAGACTAAACTTTCTGCTTGAAATATGTCTACGTGTTCATAACGTTTTTCACATATCTATATTACGTAAATATGTGAAAGACCGAACCATATTATTGAGTTAGAACCGGACGAAATAGCGGAAGATTTGGCGTATGAAGAGGTTCTGTTCAAATTTTGGATAAGAAGGAACATATTCTACGCTCGAGGTTATACCTCAAATCGAAGTTTTGTGGAGGAACCACGATGTTGAGGAAATGACTTGGGAGTTAGAATGCGAAATGAAATCAAGGTATCCTTACCTCTTGACATACCAGTCGTACCCTAATTTGAGTGAAATTTCATAAGAAGGGAGGTTGTAAGACCCGACTTTTATAAATAAAGATGAATTTTTCTATAAATATTATTTTTGAATATTATGGAATAAATTTGATATAATGTTATAGTTGTGGGTAATATTTATAAATTTTGCAAAAGTATAAGAGTTGTTATAAAATATTAGTTTGGTGGGGAATATTCTTTTTTGTTAGGGAATATTAAATACAATGGCTCAATCATTGGTGGACCCCACAGCAATTATTATTGTTGATTGAAAAGCGAGCAAAAAATATTTTATAAAAATAACGGCGGAGGTGTTCTGATTAAAAGCTGTTGAACTACCGGTGGTAAAAAAATGCGATGTCTGGCGTAGTTGCGTAGTAGCACACGGTATTGATTATTGATGCTTCGTGAAAGTCACTCATTATGCTCGATTATTACTCTGATAATTCTTTGCATCATATCTCTTATATTATTGATTCAATTATTGTCACGATATCATCATATAATATGTTATAGTATTAAATCAATAATTGAGGCGACAAGTTATAAATGATTAATAATTGTTGAAAGATTAAATATGTGTTGATGAAAAAAAAAATGATTTGTGGTAAGTTTGATTATTTTATGGGGGCTCGTATATAATCATCTAAGAGTCTCTTCGTCGATAGTATTTACCTTCGTCGATAGTAATTACCTTCGTCGATAGTAATTACCTTTGTGAATAGTAATTACCTTAAATCGATAGTAATTACCTTAAATCGATAGTAATTACCCTTGTGAATAGTATTTACCTTCGTCGATAGTAATTACCTTCGTCGATAGTAATTACCCTTGTGAATAGTATTTACCTTCGTCGATAGTATTTACCTTACGTTAATAGTAATTACCTTTACGAGACGTCGAACCACTTGTCGTTTCACATTCTGAGTGTCGAACCACTTGTCGTTTCACATTCTGAGCGTCGAACCGTCGAACGATTAATCGAGCCACTTGCCTTTTCACACGGCGGTGCTAAGCTAGAAATCTTCTATAAATAGAGGCCTAGGGCTTCATTATTTTTCACGAATTCATTCAGCTATAGAGAGAGTATAGAGAGAATAGAGAGAAAGAAGAAGAGTATTTTTTCTTACTACTTCTTTGCGCGATATTCAATCTCCTACCAAATGTAAGGGGTGTTATTCTTTCTTATTCATGAAGAAAAGCTGTTGTTATTCCATTGCTTATTATTACATTGGAATAACTTTGTATAAGTGGTTTACCTATACTTGGTGACATTCTTCTATTATTACATTGGAACATCACATGCATGTGTTTTACAGGACTGGTTCCGTCTTTATTATTACATTTGGAACATCACATGCATGTGTTTTACAGGACTGGTTAAAATCTTTATTATTACATTGGAACATCACATGCATGTGTTTTTTACAGGACACAGTTAAAATCTTTATTATTACTGTTTGGAACATCACATGCATGTGTTTTTACAGGACTGGGTTCCGTCTTTATTATTACATTGAAATATCCTATCATGTGTTTTACAGGATGCAGTTCCATCTTTATTATTACATTGGAACATCACATGTGGTTGTGAATTTCACGACACAGTTCCGTTATTTATTATTACATTGGAATAACTTTTATGCATGCGATCTATCGCATGCATGGTGATTTCTTTTGTTATTCCATTCTTTATTATACCCGGTTGGTTAAAACTTTGACTTCTATACTCCATGAAATTAGTAGAATATCCTTGATATTTGCGTTTCATCGATATCTTTTCATGGAAATATTCTTACGATCATTCTTGAATTTTACTCTACAAAAGCGATATCATGTTGATAATTTGGGCGTTAATAATTCTGGATAAAATAATTCTTGAACTTGTTTTATTGAATTCTTATATCATTGTCATCATCCTCATGTTTATATATTTTTGAAAGTCATACATGATTTTTTGTAGTGCATAGATGGACTTGGTATGATTATGACCGAGAGACTATTGATTGTAATCATGGCCGTAATGTTACAAATGATGTGATAAAAATCCTCGATTAGTAGTAGTGCATTGATGGGCGATTGTTGGCATGATCATGACCATTAATGAATACACAAATATTCTTGGCCGTGAGTGCATGAATAATTGTGGTCGTGATACTAAAAGAATATCCTTGGTAGTAGTGCGGGGGTGATTCGATGATGTGAAATATTTATTAAAATTTGAGTCTCGGCTATAAGCGATGATGAAAACCTTTTAAAACCTAAAAGATAGTAGACTTTATTTTCTACTTGACTCTTTTAATGGATTGCATATTCATTTGCTGATTAAAGCTGGTTGTCTATTGTATTTTATCGGTTTAACATTATTGAAGACTATTGATAATTTATTACGCATTATCTTAGTCATAATATTTCTTCTTGGGCTAGTTGAGCTCACCCTTTCTTTCCTTTATTCTCTTGAGGAATGATAATATAAATTTGGGACGAGTCGGAAGCAGTGATGGTCTGAAGATAGCATTAGTAGTCCTCACTATTACGTAAAATAGTGTGATAATAAGCTGTAATGAGGACTTTTTGTTTGAGTTTGTATAATATCTAGTAGGCGATATTTGTATTTAAACTCACAGATTTATGTCGTATTATACTATATTATATGTTGTATTACCCAGTTATGTTAATAAGTTGTATTTAAATTACATACCATGTAAAATTGTCGACCCCAGATGGGTGATGTATACCTAATTTTGGGGGTCGTTGTTACTCCATGAAAACCCCCTGATGATTTTTTCAACTGGATTATATACATTTTGATTCGGATAGAAATTTGGGTAGGCCAATTGTAGCTCCCTAAAAACTGTTCTGATTGAGTATTTATGGCACATTGATCCGTAGTATGACCCCCAACACAAATTTCACAAACCATCGCTACCTGCTGTGTGGATGGAGGACGCCATAATTCCATTTGCTTAGACATTGCGGCCACTTGTGCTTGTAATGTTTGTCATCGCTGCTCGCCATACTTTCTCAGTAGTTTTCGGAGGATTAGACCTAGTCATGGGCCACTGATAGTCGTTGGTGGCCATTGTCTCTAACAACTGATATGCCTCGTCAAAACTCTTCGACATGATTGCTCCTCCTGCTGCTGCATCTATACTAGCCCTCGTGGACGCTTGCAAACCATCACAAAATACCCCTAACTACATCCACTGCGAAATTCCATGGTGAGGACACTTACGGAGAATATCCTTAAACCTTTCCCACCCCTATATAACGATTCTGAATCAAATTATGCAAAGGTATGAATATCGTTCCGTAGTTTTGCCGACTTCGCTGGTGGGAAAAACTTAGCTAAACATTTTTGAGCTAAGTCATCCCAGGTGGTGATTGAACCGGGAGGCTGGGAGTGTAGCCAACTTCGCGCTTTGTCTTTCAAGGTAAATGGGAACATCCTCAACCTTATAGCATCTTTCGATACATTATTGAATTTGAAGGTGTCACAAACTTCCAAAAAACTTAAAATATGCTCATTCAGATCATCTAACGAACTACCCCCAAACTGACATTGATTCTGAAGCATTTGAATTATTGCTGGTTTAATCTCAAAATTGTTAGCATTGATTGCCGGCCTCCTAATACTCGATTGTATATCCGTGACATTCGGCATGGCATAGTCCCGAAGTGATTTCTGATCGTTCCCTGCCATGTTCACTGGAATTTCTTGTTCTGCCAGTTTTTCTTCCTCGGGTGATACGGCACTAGTCCATTGTACTTTTCAGAACATCCTTTCAATCTCGTTTGTATAAGGAAAAAGTTCATTTCTCGCCCTTGATCTAGTGTGCATACACTCGCAAAGAATTCCTGCAAAGATAAGAAGAAAAATAAGTAACGTTTAAATTAAGACCGAATTGTTTATAACTAATATGGAATTTAATATTAACAAAACATTCCCCGGCAACGGCGCCAAAAACTTGATGGTTGATTTCATAATCAAAGCAAACGTGCAAGTATACACGGTCAACAAGTAATATAGTGATAAAATAGAGTGTCGATCCCACATAGAATTCTAATTAATAAACTCCAACTACTAGTACTATATCAATTCAATTTTATTTAAACAACCAATAATTGTGATTTTTAGAACTAAGAAAACTAATTTTAACAAAGCAAGATTTTATTCTAAAAGAAAACAAATAAACAAACTAAGAATTGATTGAATGCAGATAAATAACAATTAAGACTCCAATATCCCTAATTATGATTTTTAAATCAATTATTCAATTATCCCAATTATTATGTCTACTGAATTGTTAACAGGAATTCTCAAATGCCAAAAGCCCTTTCTCAAGTGATCATTTGCCTTCTATTTAATCCAAGTTAATTTTGCTATATCTCTATGCAAAACAATTGAATTAAACTAGCTATAATCCCAATTCCTTATGCGTTACATGCGGCAAATAGATATTCTCATTCTATTCACAAACCTAATTATTCACTGTGCAAATAACTAAGTCACATGTCACCATGCCCAGTTCTAATCCTAGAATTCCTTTCTCAATTCCTTCTAGAGTAACAAGGTAATTATTGGCCAGATAATTAAATAATTAGCACAAAGCAAGATGATCAATTCACTTCAACATAAATAATTGGAATAAATTAAATAATCAATTCATAACCATAAAAGGTTCCATTGGAATCTTAATAAAAGAAATTAGTTCATAACGAAAATTAAAACCAACAATAATTGATAAATCATCCTTAATGAATTACACAAATTAAAAGAATAAAGAAGAAGAAGAACTCCAAGTCCAAATCTTCAAAATCTGCCCCTTGCTCCTTGATTAATCTCCCAATTGTGTAGTGTTAGTCCCCCAATTTAATATAAATAACCAATTTATACTTCACTTGTCCAACTCTAGCAATCCCAATCCAACTAGGCTTCAAACAATCTATAATTGAGTGGTCAACACAAGGTCAACGCGCGTCCCAGTCAACTCATGACACGGCCCAGTACCCTTGCCGTGACCGGGATTAAGCTTCAGATAGCACGCCTCAAATATTGAGTAAATGAAATTGCCGGTCCATGTCCTGTTTTAGCTTAAATGCTCCCAAATGTCCCAAATCTGCAAATCAACACATAAACACAATAAAAATGAACCTAAATACCTTTGGAACGCAATAATTTAAACCCAAAAGTAGCCGATTCATGGGTATGTAACCCAATCATCACTCCTTCCTTAACAACAGGTGCTGAAGCTGACGTCTTTCCATCATTGTTGAATCTCCTCTTCTTGAAATGTCCATTCTTATTGCTTTGGCCATGATTACCACCGAAGTGGTTACCATTTCTGGCATGTTGATTCCCTCCATGCTTATTGTCACCGCTTGATGATCATTATCACCGGTATTATCATTTTGTCAATTTGCTCTCTTTTGGTTGGGTTGACTCATTATCGCGCTCCAATAACTGAGCCCTATTAACAACATCTGAATACAAACACAGTTTATGAGAGATAAGATATTGACGTATCTCGGGTTTCAAACCTCTTAGAAACATTCGCGTCATTCTCTCCTCATTATCAACCAAATGGGACGAAAACGGGATAACTTTCGGCAAACTTGGCTAATCTTTGCGACACGGTCATGTTGTTTTGCTCGACTTGATGAACTCTACCTCTTTCATGTGACGAATACTTTCGGAAAGTACTTGTCGTTGAACAATTCTTGGAACTTCTCCCAAGTCATCTTCAAGCACGGCGGTTGCATACGTTTATAGATTCCCACCAAGAATCGCTCTCAAGACGCAATATGAAGGTGGCAAAGGAACCTTTTTCTCCTCGGAGCATCCCAAGACATCAAATATCTTGCAGATATGCTTTATCCACGTCTCCGCCTTAAGTTGTTTTGGCTCTCCAAAAAACTTCGGTGGTCCTAGTTCCTTGAACTGCTTAGCGGTGACCGTCTGAGAGTTGCTAGTGTTTCCACCTGTATTTTGTATAGGAGCCGCTTTTGCCTGATGTTGCATGAATTGCATAAAGCCTCTGAACATTCCATCGTTCATCATTTTGTCAGTGTTGTTGTTTGCCTGAGGATTGTTGCCTTCCTGATGCGCATTATCCTGATTATTGATTTGTGGAGACTCAACGGTCTCCTGTGCTCCATTGCTAATCTCAACATTCTCGGATGCCATTTTCAAATACTGCCACAAAACAAAAGTTAATTGACATGCAATATTTTATCCCTATACTCTGACCGACCAATTAAATGCCAAATAAACTTAGGTAGGTCATACTAGCGAGGGAATTCCCCATCTCTCCCCTCCTAGTTTTTGTCTCACATATCAGCCAGGGATCATATCCCTAAGCTTTGATACCAACTGTGAAGCCCCCAAAATAGGTATACATCACCCATCTTGAGTCGCCAAATATATGGTACAAAATCCAAATACAACTTAATTATACAACAGTCGTGTAAAATATGACAAAATATATGCTGTGAGTTTTAATACAAAAATTGTCATCTAGACAATATCCACACTCAATTGAGTCCTCATTACATTTATTATCACACTATTTAACAGAATAGTGAAGACTACTAATGATATTATCTGGATCGTCACTCCGTTCCCCGACTAGTCCCTGCTACATTCTCATTTCCTGAAGAGAACAATGAAAGTAAAAGGGTGAGCTCAACTAGCCCAGTAAGAAATATTATGACTAAGATAATACAGAATAAATTATCGCTAGCCTTCAACAGTGTTAAACTGATACAATATAACAAACATCAAGTTTAATTACAGTGGAACAAGCAATCAATTAAAAGAGTCAAGTAGAGAACAAAATCTACTTTCTTTTATGATTTAAAAGGTTTTTCATCACTTTTATCGCTGGGACTCAGCTTAATAAATAATCCACATCATCCCTGTACTATGGCCAAGGATATTCATTAGTATCACAACCACAAATTATCCATGCATTACGGGCTAATGATATTCGTGTATTCATTAATGGTCATGATCATGACAATAACTGTCCATCAATGCACTACAGGCCAATGAGGACTTTTACCACATCATTTGTAACATTACGGTCATGATTATACCGATTAATCCCTGGTTATAATCATACCAAGTCCATCTATGCACTACAGGCTACAGATGACTTTCAACATAATATAAACATGAGGATGATGACAATTATATAAGAATTCAATAAAACAAGTTCAATAATTAATTTATCCAGGAACTAATAACGTCCAAATTGTCAACATGATACTTCTTTGTAGAGTAAAATTCAAGAATGCTCAGAAAAATATTTCCATGAAAAGATACTGGATGAAGCGCCAATATCAAGGATATTCCACTAATTTCATGGAGTATAGAAGTCTAAACTTTAACCAACTGAGTATAATAAAGAATGAAATAATAAAAGAAATCACTAGGCATGCGATAGATCATACAGCATGGAGTTATTCCAATGAAATAATAAATAACGGAACCCGAGTCCTGCGTAAACGCACAGACGCGATATTCCAATGAGAATAATAAATAACGGAACCCGAATCAAACGAAATTACGCAGACGACAGATGTTTCAAGAGAATAATAAATAACGGAAGCGTGTCATGCGTAAACACACGTATACGATGTTCCAAATGAGAATAATAAAGAATGGAATAACGTAAGAATTTCACCATGTATGCGGTACTTGGCGATGTATGCATTATTCCAACATAATAATAAAGAATGGAATAACAAAAGAATTTCACCAAGTATAGGGTGAGATCATGATATACGAAGTTATTCCAACGAATAATAAAGAATGGAATAATGAAGTTTTCTTCATGAATATGAAAGAAATAGTACCCTTACCTTAGAACAAACTGGATATAGGAGTAGTGAAGTAGCAGAATACTTTTCTTTTTTCTCTCTATAGTTTCTCTCTCTAGAGTTTCAGTGAATTCGTAAGAAATAATTAAGGAATGAGCATCTATTTATAGGAGAATGGACCTGAATAGTACCTAATTCTGAATCCATCCAAATTGATTTACTTTTAAGCGACGGTCAGTTGATTTACTATAAAATATTCTAATAAAACAAAATCTTTTAAATAAAATATAATATATTCTATTTATAATCTAATAAAACAAATAACTTTATAAAAGTATTTTGTTTTATATAAAAAATTTTTACTATGCAAACACTATCTGAGCACTATGCAAACACTATGCATAATAAAATATAATATATTCTATTTATAGTCTAATAAAATGAATAACTTTATAAAAGTATTACATTTTATATAAAAAGATTTTACTATGCAAAATACTATGCATAATAAAATATAATATATTCTATTTTTAGTTAAATAAAATGAATAACTTTATAAAAGTATTATGTTTTATATAAAAAGCTTTTCTGTTTTATTACATTAATAATACTAATAAAACAAAACTTCATCAACATTATTATAATTCACACTATTAATCGACCAGGCCGTTCTCAGGAAAGAGGGGGCTTTCCAATAAGGATTTCTCCCTATTGACGTGCAATTAGGTGACCAAACCTCTCCTTGGCAGAACTTCTAGACATCGTTAATATTGCAAATAATAAAATTAATAACTTTGTCATCTCAATTATTGATTTAATAATATATAAAATATCGACAATAATTGAATCAATTAACGTGAGATACTATGCAACAATTACTGAAGCAATAATTGAACAAAACTGAGTGACTTCTCACGTAAACATCAATAATCAATACCGTGTGCAACTATGCAACCAGGCGTATTCCTGTACTTTTAACACCGGTTGTTTCAACAGTTAACGATAAAACTTCCGCCGTTATTTTCATAAATTATTTTTGTCATTTTCTCAATCCAACAATAATTCCGTTGAGGGGTCCACCAATGATTGTGCTGTCATATGAATATTTCCTGTTAAAATGAATATTCCCCGACCAATCGAATATTATATAACGACTTGTGTACTTTGCAAAATTTATAACTATTACCCACAACTATAACATTATATCAAAATCTTTCCATAATATTAAAAAAAATGATAATTATAGAAAATTCATCTTTATTCATAAAAGTTGGGGTCTTACAGATCGTCTATTGCGTCTTTTACTCTTCTTTGCATGACAAGATAATTTTTTTAACTAAGTTTGCTTCTTTTTTCATCCAATAACTTTCCAGATAAAGAAAAAAAAAAATTGAAGCTACGATACTAACTTGGATAGTTAGTAGATCACAGGCTGTAAAAATCCAGGATTTGATTTGTAATTTAAAATATTTATTAAATTAAGTAAATATTTTGTGGTTGTTGTTAGTAGATATTTGTTAATACTCTAATTTAATTTAATAATTAGAGGTTGCTATAATTATATGTGAATTTATTAAATAAAATTATAATATAATTATAAATTTGTGGTAATTAGTTAAGTGGAGAATTTATTAAATATGTTGTAATTAGTTTATTTAACTAAGATTGGATATGGAATCCAAATAAATAATATGGGATTATAAGCTATAATATAATTTGTTTATTAAAATTAATTAAAGTAGTTTTAAATGGATTTACCCAAACAAGGCTTAAAGATATTAAGTCTTTATTTTAAAAGGGCTTCAATATGATTACTACCCTAAAGTATAGGTCATATTCCACTTCGATGATCCACCTTTCAATTTTGTCAAATAGATGATTAAACTATTAATTTTTTTCGATTTCATTCAACTGGGCCTGCCACGTCTGAAATTACTGACGTGACATCCTAATACGCTAAATGAGTGCTTATGTGTAAAAAGAATATATATTTTTAATGAGATAAAAGGACAAAAAAGTAAAATAACAAATAAAACAACTAAAAATTACACAAATAATATAAATTAGAAAATATATAAAATTAACATTAATAATTAAGCAAATTACAGAAAAAAACATAATTATGAATAATTACACAAGTAAATTAACTTAAAAAATTACACAACTAACATAAATTAAACATAATAAATTAACAATTAAACTAAACTAAAGCCACCGCCTTCCCTTTAGCCACCACCATAACTACTGCCGCCACCTCCACCTTCCCGGCGACCTCCTCCATAGCCACCACCTCCTCCACCGCTGCAAAATCCTTCGCCGTCTCCGCCGCTTCCATAAGACCAGTAGATCTACTACTCTACCACCATCTACAACCATCACCACTGCCATATTACACCACCATGATCAACTACCATACCATCACCACTAAATCTACCCATCCACCCACCACCGCACCCAACCATCACCACTAAATCTCAAACGATTCACAAAACCATGGTCAAATCGAAGAAATAAACAGGATGAGAGATGAGAGAGAAGAGATTACCCCAATTAAAACAAAAACCCCAATTTGGATGAGAGAGATAGCAATTCTCGACTGTTACCTTCAACCCACTTCTCTAACTTGTCAAATTCTTCCCAAATTTTACTTAATTGACCCATAGAGATATCGAATGAGCCCCTTTTGGATACGATCAGAAGTGGAAGCAGTGCAGAGTCGTCTCCGATACTGGTGTGTTGAATTGTTTTGTTTTCGATTGGGCGAAGAAGTCCGGATTCGTCTTCTTGTAATGATTCCCATGATCTCTCGTGTGTGTATGCTCTCTCCCAAGCTTCTAATCCCCCTTCTTCATTCTCTTCATCATCGTCTTCTTCTGCTTCCTTGTTTTTTCTTCTCTGCGCCCAAGTCATTGCTCATGGTTGCTTGCTAACTGGTAGAGAGGGGAAGTGTGGGAGTTTACTCAAAATAAGGGGTGTTTTGTGTTTCGGACCCAAAAGCAAATTACGTTAATAATTATTATTATTAGACTATTATAATAATAATTAATTTTATATAGTAATATATTTTGTAATTATAATTTAATACAAAATAATTGCAATCCATGATGAAGAATCAGATTAACAAATTATAAAATGTAAAATTAAAACCCTCAACTGAACGGAACCGTAAATTAAATCTAGGGGTCGGTGGTTGGTGGTGGTGTGTGGTGGAGGTGGGTTGAGGGTTGGTGGTGAGGAGAGAGAAAGAGACAAGTGAATTGTTGCTGGACCATTTTACCCTCTATTATATCAATTTGTTTAATTCTTAATTAAAAAACTTTTTTTTAGCCACACCAACTTCTTATGGCCCCACATAAATAGCCACGTCAACAATTTTTGACGTGACAGATTCAATTTGTTGCAATTGGAAAAAATTAATAGTTCAATCATCTAATTGAAAAAATTAAAAGATGGATCATCGAAGTGGAATATGACGTATAGTTTAGGGTACTAATTCATATTTAAACCTTTTAAAAGTGTTTTGTCAAACAAAGCCTTATGACTTTGGAATTTTGAATTTTGAATTTGAATTATAATAAATAATAAAAAATAAAATAAAAATATAAATAAAATATATTAAATTTTATAACTGATATATCATTATTATAATAATTAAAACATCAGTTTTTAGACGTTTGGGTTTATGTGCGTTGGTTTTATGTTACGTGAAAAGAATTGGCTTAAGCCTAAGAAGAAGAGAGAATAGAGTGTTTACAGAGAAGTTTGAGAAAACTTGAGAGAGATTTTTTGTGATTCCAAAGCAATTCACTGTGTTTTATCAAGGATTATCTCCAAGAAATTGAAGGTATAACCTCTTAACCTTGAGTTTTACGTTTATAAAAAGAGTTCATGTTCTTCACTTTCAAAATTTTTAGTAAATTGCATATTTGATGAATTGTAGTTATACAAACTGAATTAGTGATTTTGTGTGTAATTGTGATGTTAGAATTAGCTTCTGGACAAGGAATTAGTGTACTAATTACGTTAAAAAGGAAGAAACTAATTATAGTGACTATATGTATATATATGGCTTGTGAAAGTACAAAATTTGGTAGTTTGTTTGTGAACTAATCTGTAAATTGAGCCTTGAATATGTTAATTCAATAAGAAGCAAAGAGAACGGAGTTTGAACGACTTAATTTGGTGTAAAATTGTGACTTTAGTGTTAAATTTCGTGAAAGATGTCAAAAAATGGAATTTTTGTACAAAACATAGAATTCAAGGATTTAAATTGATTGATGTCGTTGTTTAATTGTTCTAAGGTAGCATATATGTGAGGAACCATGTTTATATGAGATCAATATCAATTAGATATGTTTAATTTACAGTTGTTTGGATAAAATTCGTGATAGTTGGGCTAAATAGAGTACTGGAAACAGACTACGTTGTTTATGTCTGTGTACCAAAGACAATCATCTTTGTGTCAAGGATGACAAATGGCTTGCAATCAAGCTACCTTGGGTCCAAAGCTTAAATGTAGTGCAAAAGTGCTATACCCGCATTAGAGGCAGTCATGCCTACTGGTTATGTGGACCTTAAAAACTTACTGTAACCTAATATAATGAGACATTAATGTGATGAACGTGTAATTAAGAGACTAAAATAGATTTGTATCATGTAGTTGGTAATTCCAAAGTTGTAAAAAGATTAGTAAGTTATGAAAGAAATATGTTGTGATTTATTGAACACATGAATTAGTAAATAAGTGTTTTAAATCTAATACTTGAGATTTCTGAAGTGTATACGGTGTGAATTGAAACTTATATTAAAATTAACAAGTTTATCTAAAAGTGAGTTTTATTTTGGAAAGTGGATGTTATTATATCTAATAGATATTGTGATTCAAATAATATGTGTTGGTGAATGTGAGTTGTAATTTATAGCTTACGTATGAGGTAAGTTCCTTACCCTAAACTTTAATTGAGTAAGTTCTTTGTTCCTAAACTTTATTTTAGCAAGCTCTAACCCTAACTTTTTTCGAGCAAGTTTTGAATTCTAATCGTTGTTGATTTATTCTAACTTTTTTATAGTTAAGCAAGTTTCTTTAGTTTCATTCTTTTTATAATGAGTGCAACTTCTTGAACTCTAATCTCTAATATTGAGTTATCTTAATTCACTTACTTTGCACAAGTTGTAATCTTATTGTCATATTGAGCAAGTTTTTTTTTTCAGCTTGTTATCAGTTAATGCATGTTTAGTAATTCAATTTCTTATTTGACAAGATCATAGCCTTAGCTTAATATTGTTCAAGCAAGGTTTATTGTTTTATTCAATGCTTATGCTTTTTAGTTTATTTCTAAGCATGAGTTTGATATATAGTGTTGGTTCACCTGTGATTCAGAAATTATTCTACATTATGTTGTTGTTGATCACTCGTAGTGTTATTGAACTTTGTTGATTCAACTAATCCTTTAGTCGATGATCGTTAAACTCTAAATTACCCTTGAAGCTTATCCAAACCTAACTTTCTTTGGTGCGGACTTGTACTTTAAAACTGAGAAGAATAACCCTATTATAGGGGAATTTATTTTACGCGATGCGTTTAGATGTTTGTGCTGTGACACCCCCAAATCCAGGTACTCCATTCCCACAAGATTTGGTTTTCACTATCCAAAACATTACATCTAACTTCCCATCATAAAGGATAAAGACATAATTTAAATAACTTAAATAATAATCCTTCCCATTAAAGGGTTACATCATAATCTCAAAATAAATCCCAGGTAATCTAACCTTAAATTTATTACATCAGTCTACGGAATACATCATATATTAAAACAAGTCTTTAACATTATTCATTAAAATAAAAATTCTCATAAGTCTTCAACACTTGGACATCTTGCCCTTTCCTTTGCTAGTAGATGGCTCATCGATTTTCTCTACTTTAGCTGCAGTGTTAAATGCAAGAGTGAGCAAATAATTTCTCACTGATATAGGAAGTAGCAATGATAACAACATGAGAATGAATAACGAATGCTGAAGAATAATGAACTTGTTCTACGAATCAAAATAGAAAACAAGTTCGAAATCAATATTTGAGGGTCTTAAGACCACGAACTATGTCTCTAGTATTTAGGTATTATTACCTCAACCTTAACAGTCATTTAGACTATACAGACCCTTCTTAACGTACTTAGGGGGATCAGCCCTTTGTACCATGTATTGTGCACAAACATCTAAACGTTACACGTACAAAATTCCCTATGCTAGGGTTGTTCGTCTCAGCTTGAACTTAGAATTTCCGCACTAAAGAAAGTTTAGCTCGGAACTAACTTATTAGTATTTCTAGAATTTTAGAACACTATTCAATTATAGATTAATTCAATGAATAAAGGTTTGCTTACTACTTGAAGGTTTAATACAACAATAAAGCTTTGAACAAGGTTATCAAAGTTAAAGATTGAATAACAACAATATATAATTGAGTAAACATGATATACATGCAAAGCGCTATATTCAGAAGAGTTAGAACAATCTCATTTGAATCAATGTATTAGAAAAATATATGCTTTGAATGATAATAAGGAAAGTAAAACTCGCTCGATGTAACGAATTAGGTTACAAGAGCTTGTACAATCATACACGAGATGGAACCAATAGGCTTGCTTAACTTCAATGTAAAATTTAGGAATAAAGAGATTGCTTGACTTAAAGATAGCATAGCTATGAAACAGGCGTAATTGTAATTGAGACATCGTAAATAAACTTGCTCAATAATCACAAGGTAGAGTTAAGAAACTTGCCTCAAGCGTAAGCTATAATATTACAACTCACATTCACCTACACATTTTAGTGGAATCACAATATCTATTAGATATGCTAACATACCATAACATGTACAATTCTAGCTAATCTTATCATTTTAGCACAAGTCTTTCATTACCATACATATTTCAGAACCACAGGTGTACATTTCTCAACACTTATTCATTGCTCACTAAGTTCCTTAAATCATACATATCATTTTCACCTCTTACTAACTTTGCATTTTAGAACTACGAACCGCATGATACACTTCTACTTTAACCTTGTTTTTACACATTTAACACGGTAACATAATTACTAAGCCATGTTATAACGAATGACCAAAGTCTGCAGGCGAAGCGAGACTTCACTTTGTTTATATTTGATCTCTTCACATGACAGCCATTATTATTACATAATTCTGCACAAGTGCCAGTAATGCAGTAATAAGACCTGCCTTATATGCAAATATGGCCTTAAGACGTTATAACAATCTTGAGCATAGTAGCATACGCGATGCACCGATTTGATTTTTTATGAAACTTCGAAATAAACTCTGCTCTAGGCCAAAAATCCCAATTCCACTGAATTTCACCACACTTCAACATCTAAAACTTTGTAATATTATAGTTACACATGCTAAACACCATTCTATATATAAAAACATCACATATACATGAATTTGAATAATCAAAACTATAATTTTCCAAATTTCTTCCATTTTTACACTTTTAGGGAATTCGATTACCACGAATTCGTTTCTTAATCAATAGACATGATTTGAACCACGCTGCTTTCGATTCTTAACATATTAACATAATCCAATAATAAATTACAGACTACAACACATATAGAGCATGAAATTTTGTACTTTCTAAGACCGTTTTTCAAATATGAACACTGTTAGTTATATTTCCTTCTTACAATTCAATTTCACGTGTTTGATTGCTACCCCTTTTATATATACATGCCAATAACATATTCTACAATACTATCACACGCCCATAACCCATATATTACAATCAACACTTGACAAAAACCCAATTCTAGAAAATAAAAATTACAAAACTGAGAATTAGAATTAGGGGTAGATTATACCTTCCTTGATCGAATGCTAGCAAAAGATAGTGAATCTCTTCTTCTCTTGCCAAACTCACAGAGATTACTCTCTCAATTTCTAAATCTCAATTCTCTGCCACTCTCACCAAGCTCTCTCTCCCTCTCTCTGCTATCTAGAAAGCCTTAGCAAAGTAATATGTGAAATAAAATGCGCAACATATAACAGGCTTCCACGTTCATCCGGTAAAAAAAACCAAAAAGGCTCACATAAGTTAAAATAAACCAAAAGCCATAAGGCTACGTTTGGTTACACACTAATTCCCCATACTAGATTATTTAAATAATATTTATATTACATAGTTACTACTTTTCACACATGCAACCCATTTTAATAGCTTATAATTTATAATTATAACAATTATATTCTTATTATAATTATGCTTATAATTAAATAATTATATATCTAATTTAATTAATAAATTAGAAACGTCACTTTATTTAATTTATTTATTTCCTTTAAATTAAACAATTTATTTCCTTAAATTAAATCCTTCAAATAAAATTATCATTACTCAATTTAATTAATCAATTTAGTTACTAAATTAATTCACCACAATTCATCAATTATTTATTTTCCTCAATCAATAAATTACTTAAAAATATTTATTTAATTCAATAAATATTTAAATTAAATTACAAATTTCTGGATCGTTACATGTGCACAATACATGGTACGAAGGACTGATCACCCTAAGTACAGGGAGTCCCTACAGTATGACTATTTAGGTTAAATTTAAAAGATTACTTGTAACCTTGGACATAGTTCATGGTCTTGTGACCCTCATATATATTTTATATTTTGAACTCACTTCTTGTTATCCTTGATAAAGAATTATTCAATTCTGTTGAGCCTAGTCATTGGAGGTTATTTTTGTGACGCCCCCAAATTTGGACCTCCACTTGGTCACTCGAATTCGGTTCGTCACGTGCTCAAAGTAATACCATAATAACTAAAATAACACATTCACAACGGAAGATCTAAATTAGAATAATGTACAATGATTTATTATAATTATTTCCCCAAGTCACGTAACCTACAGTACTTAATAGATTACATAATAGTATAGAATAAAGACCTATTACATAATCCTACTTAAGTTTAAACATCGTCTAAAAATAGTCTTAGTACAACATATTAGTCTTAAACATAAAAGGAACAAGCTAGTCGGTAGCCTTGCCCTTGCCCTTGCCCTTGTCTGTTCTAGAAACACCTCCACGTTCCTCTTTAACTGAAAGGTTTTAAATAAGCAAGGATGAGCACAAATTGCCCAACAAGTAATATACAACAAGGGTAACGAGTTTGAAATAACAAAGTATCATCTCTAAGATAGTTCAGAGTTTCAGAATAATATCATGAGTAATGAATATCAATAATTCTTGTAATAAGAACGATAATTCAATATAAATCAACAGAGATATATGAATTCAACGATTATCAATGTATCCAACTGAATAAACAATTTATACTGAGTAGTCACTAAGGACTATTGAACTTCCACTAGAGTTACCAATATTAAATTGATAACCCAAAAATATCAAGTACTATAGATGATCAGTCTACAATACTTTACGTTATGCATAACACCACCATAATATTCAATCATGTGTTGGGGGTTCCAACGACATACACTCCCCTTACCAAAAGGGTTGTCCAACTCAATTTTCAAGATTTTCGCACCAATCAATTAGTTTGGACAGCTTTTATAAACGTGCATATAGTTTAGCCGAATCAAATGGCATCGACTCTTTCATAATATTCAAGAACAATACCAAGTTCAATATGAATAATAATTTTCACAAGGGTTTAAACATACTAGCTCATTTGAACGAGAAAGTAATAAAACTTGTATTCAAAGAGGTAAGCTTACGGTATTCGTCGAATAAAGAATGCAAAGATACTTGCACAATAAGAGTAAAGTTCAAGGAAACTCGCTCAATAATAATTAGAGTAAGTTTAGGGTACTTGCCTTAAGCATAGTTTATTCACGTTAATAAATCAACACTTTCGAATCCTATTTATAGCGTATTATAAGTTCAAGATGTTCATTAGCTAATACAGTCTTTAATCAAGCTTGACATGATTCAAGTATGCACATATGGTATAAAAATCAGATTATAAATTCATCATGAATCAAATACTTAGTTACTTCATAAGCAAATCAAGAATGCCCAAGTTTAATGTCTTTTCACCCATGAACTTTCACCATATAAAGCAAACACTAACTTATCATCTAAGCATCACATACATATATACATCAGTAGGTTTAAACTCTTTTTAGCAACATAGGCACCATACAAGCTAACTGCCAAAGATCAGATCTTACCATCCCAGATTCCAGATCACAAGAATGTTTGCTGCTTATGGCTAAAGCTTAGGATCGGCAAGTAATTGCTGCCGTCCTCCGCCAAGCCAAGACTTAGCTGTTGCCTTGTGGTTTCTGTTCGGCTTGCGCAAAACAATCATACATGATATACTTGTCACGTTAAGGGTCTTTTCATGCTTCTCAAGTCAATCTAGGTTCCCTTTTATAATATATTTCTAAATTGATCATTTCAACAATTTAGGGCCATTCAAGGTCCTGAAACCACAAAGTCTATCATGCTTGCCTCTAAACACAGAAGATAGTTATAAAACACATATTAGGCATGCTTGTGAGTATTCATATCATATACGTGAGACTAACACCCCTTTAGTTGAAAATATGCTTCGTTCATGTTTTTCTAAAAATGTGATACACAAGCATGGTATATCTATGGTTATACTACATGAGTGAGTTTAAGAGTACCACCAACATGTGTATAAAGGTCAGATTCTATCTCCCAAAGTATCTTGACAATATTCACAGTCAAAGCTTACTAGTAGGTTCAACATGTTCATGCTTGCTTATTAACCTCATAAACACCATTTAAAGGTTTATTCATGCATTTCTAGGTCATACTAACATGCTTTCAAAGTCAGAATATAAATCATGTAGAAATCATGCATGTTAGCTCACTAGACTAAGTTTTTTTCTTGAAAATATTTCTAACACAAAGCTTAATAAGTTTGATCATGCTCAAAGGAACTACGTACACTATAACATGCTCATCTATGTGTAAAATCAGTCATATATAGCTTACTAGGTTCAAAATTTGCAGAACCTGATCTCTAACATAGTTTGTTTTTAAAATCTACCGTCCAAATCTCCATCTAAACCATATGCTTTCGTTACTCATGCAAATCTATTAAAATATTCTCCACTTAGCATAATATACTTACACATACACATTAAACATGCTTGCATGCTATTATAAGTCATAGTACTATAACAGATTGCAAAACAGAAGCTCAAAACTAAATTCAGCAACCGGCACAGCTGCGCTGCACCTTAGTACAATAATGGCGCAGCTATGCCATGCCAGATTCAGGTGCAGAAGCAGACTATGTTTTGCAGAGTCTTGGCCAACTTGATTTCGTTGACATCAAACATGTTCCAAACCATTCCTAAAGTGTTCATACATACTAGTAAACTCCTTAAACACATCTTAACATGTTAATTCATCATGCTTGACATAGAATTTCAAGGAATTACAAGAATAAAACAAAAATCCATCTCAAGAACATAAATATAAATTATACCTTCTTGAGCTTAACTTGAACTTCCTACACACTGAATGGGCTTTTACAATGCTCAGCAACTTAGAACTCTCCACTTAAACTACTCTTAGCAACACAAAAATCTGAACTCAAGCTTGCATTTATAGAAAAATCAAGGACTAGGCATTGTCATTACACAATTTTGGAATCCATGGTGTAATGGGAAGAAACAATGGTTCATGAAGGGTGGTTTAACAACTCCATACCAACTACATAGCTAGCAATGATCATCTAGGATTTAGCCTTGTGGAGAATACGTGTTTCAATTTCAGCTACTATTCATGTACTTGTGCCACTCATTTTGGGACAAAAATAAAACTCTCAGCAATCTTGTTATTTAGGCTAGGTTTGGTCTACTTAATTTCCCACAATGAAATCTTAATGTACAATTGTTACCATATTAGGAATTTAGGGACTAATTATACACTCACATTATATAGTCCGTGTACATTAAATATACGCAATAAAATAATCCAGTCATGTATTATTGTCCGGGTAGTTCCATAATTATCTCTACCACTCATATAACCATATAATAACCTTATTATATTAATAACTTATTTATTTATGTTAAATAAATAAATTTATTCCTTCCCTTGATTAATTACCACTTAATATATTATAGTTTCATAAAACTTAATATATAGTCACACAAATGTCACACTACACTATATAGTATAGTTGTATTATTGCTCATATGCACATAACTCATCAATATAATATTATTATATTACTAACTTACTTACAAATAATTTATTCACTTCCTTGATTAATTATCATCAACATTAATTAATCCAATCATCATGTATTTATGGATTTCCATAATCATTATTATCTATATAATTCTTATTATACTTTTATAGTTATATTTCAAACCATAATAATCACATATTATTAATTAATTACCAAGTAATCAATATTCCACCACAATTAATTAATATTAATTAATGGTTTAACAATTCCATAACATACTTTATTTCATGGTTCATCAATGTCACACAAATCACATAATTGTTTAATTTAATTTTCAAAGTAGAAAAATTATTTTTTCTCCAATTAACCATCGCGCAACATTTACGCCAATTTATCTTTCTTGGAGACGGTAGCAATTGCACTGCACTGAACAGATGCAAAGATTGGTTTAGCTTAAGTCGGTGTCAACTCTTATTGTCATACTCGTCTTACACACCATGAATTAATGTCCACAAGAGTGTTACTACAATATACGAGTATATTGATTACTTATATGAAATCACCTGATCAACACGATTAATCCTCTTAATTCTCGTTTGAATCTACTTAGTGAATTTCCTCGTTTTCACAATATGCCACACAAGGCATTTCACAATCCTCATTGTCAATTCACACTTCTTAATACGCATCGATCAAATACGAATCACTTGATTTAACCGACTCACAAAATAATAACACTTATATTCACAGAAATATTATTTCCATTAATATATTCATTTAATAATACGGGAAAATTCTTGGGTATTACAATTTTACTGTTGTTATTCATTGCTATTCCAAGTGCGCGTTTGTTTTGCCCACTCTTACATAAATATAATTATTGCAGCTAAGGTTGAGAAGGTCGATGAACCTACCACTAGCAAAGGAAAAGGAAAAATGAACAAGTGATGAAGACTTGTAATTTATTTAATGTCATGATGATAGACTTTATTTTTAAATGAAGTGATGTAATTATTTTATTTCTGCACTTGAATTATGTTAAAGGTTAGATAACTTGGGAGACTTATTGATTTAATGATGTAACCCTTTTAAAGGGGAGGATTTATGGTTTAAATTTTACTATATTTGGGTAGTTAGATGTGAATGCATGAAAAGTGAACAACAAGCCTTGTGGAAATGAAGTACCTAGATTTGGGGGTGTCACAGGTTGGTATCAAACTTTAGGTTATGAACCTTAGGTGGGAAAAAAGCCTTAGGAAGTAACCTTATAGAAGTTTAAAAAGATAGTGGTGATGAACTCTTGTTGAGTTTTAAGAAAGAAGTAATAAAACACTTTATGTGCTTATGTGGTTGCAACCTATGTGCTCGTGAGTGTCGAGTAGTAATGATTAGTAATTAAAACTTAATTTTTTTTGTCAGGATGGCTAATGTAGGAGAATCCAGTCAGGATAAGGAAGAAGGACCCCAGATCAGTAAAGAGGAAGAGCCTCGAGATATTCAGGTGGTTTGGGAACAACTACTGCCACGGGAGTTATCTCCGTTGGTCACAGTGGTTGAGCAGGAAAGTTTACTTGATGAGGATGATGAGGTAGAGACGGATGAGGAGGACCCCGTTGAGCTGCCACAATCAGATGAGGATGAGGATGAAGAGATTTCACCAAACGCTATCACTGCCCGAATGTACGATGAAGTATACGACCGCAATGTGGAACTTCAGGATAGAGTCGAGGAGTTTGGAGGAGATAGTAGCTGAATAACAGACCTTGATGGCGTAGAAGGACGATGAGATTCGAGATCTAGATGGACATCTAAGTAATGTCAAATGGAAGCTGATTCAAACTGAAGGAGAGAAACGAGCAAATGACAGAAGAGATCGCGGAACTGAAGAACAAATTGAAAGAAGAATCTACTTAGAGGGCAAGAGCCGAAGACGTGTACGAGGAAGATTTTCAACAAACCGTGGTAGCAGAGAGAGAGGTACAAGTAAAGAAGATCAAGATGGAGGAGATGAATAGCATTTTCAACACCGTGGTCAACCGAGCTCAAGACCGAGTCATGTATTATCCTATTCAGTTTGAGACGCTGCCATGGTACATGTTAGATCGTCAATTAATGTTCCGTATTATGGAAGAGGGGTGTCGTAAGGCTATACAACATTTTAGTAGGTCATCGTAAGGAATGTAATTATTACGTGATTAAGTAATAAATAAGATGTAAATCCCATGTATTATATAACCAATGGGATATGATGATGACGCTATCCTAAAACTTTTGTAGTTCAGGAAAGTGATGTAGGTAGCAGGGATGCTATCATGACTATATTATTTAAAGATTATGAATAAATAAAAGTTACTATTTATTCAAGATATTGTGTGTTATGTGGTAATTTTTGTGATGTGCAAGTTGAGTATATAAATTAAAAGATTAAATAATAATCTAATGAGAATATTTTAACAGAAAATACCTCCAAGACGTCAACTACGACAAAGGACCCCTGAGGGATCTACCAACAACAACAACGTTAAGCTAACCCGTTCAAAGATTGTGACACACTTCCGACAGAGAGTATTTGTAGAATCAACCACAAAATCAAGCTGCAACTTTTAAAGATTTTAAGGCGATTGGGCCATCAGAATTCCATGGGTCCATGAATGTGGTTGAGGCATAGACCTGGGTCATGGAGATAGAGAAAGTTTTTGATGTTGCTAGAGTAGGTGAGAATCAGAAGACTGATTTTGCAATATTTATGTTGAAAGCAGAGGCTAGTTATTGATGGCAAGCCAATAAAACTCGAGGAGGTCAAGGGGTGATGACTGGGGATAGGTTTAAGGAAATATTTTTTAGACTTATTTCCTAGAGAGTTCAAAAAATCAGATGGAGGTGCAGTTTTTAGAACTGAAGTAGGGCACAATGACGGTTTCGGATTATGACGCAAAATTTAATGAGTAGGCGAGGTTTGTGCCATATCAAGTCAACACAGATGAGCGTAAGGCTAGGAGGTTTGAATAGGGACTGAAGCCCTTGTTGTACAATAGAGTCTCTATGTTTCAGCTAAAGACATTTACAACGGTACTGGAGAAGGCAATTCTCGCTGAGGGTGGAGGCGAGGCTGTGACAAAGTATAATCAAGAGCAGAGAAAGAAGAAGAGTGAGGGCGAAGCTAAGAATGGTAGTGGTAGTGGTGGAAATGGTAGTAATAACTTGAAAAGAAAATGGAATGGAAATGTGGGTGTTGGAAACCAGCAGAGAAACCAGTAGAAAAGAAAGTTTGAAGCATGTGCTACATGCGGGAGGTTTCATAGTAGTATGTGCTTAAAGGGTAAATGAGTATGGTTTAACTATGGCTAGGAGGGTCACATTGCCCCAAATTTCCATTAACCCAAGAAGAATGCTTGCTACACCTGCGGGGCAAAGGATCATTTTTCTCGCAAGTGTCCTAAGAAGAAATCTGGTGATACAAAAGGAAACAAGGAAGGTAGTAGTGGAGGTACATTAACTGTTATTGGACCAATGTCATCGAATAGACCCACAACCAGAACCTTCAATATGACGGTGCAAAACGCGCTGCAATCAAAAGATGTCGTGTCAGGTATTATCCCAATCAATGATATAAATTCATATGTATTATTTGATTCGGGTGCTACATGCTCGTTTATATCTGATGAATTTGCTAAGAAGTTAGAATTACCTAGTGAAGAGTTGAATTTCCCTTTACACAAAGAAATTGTGAATATGGAGGTAATTCCTGTTAGATTCGTATACAAGAATTGTAGGGTGAATATTAAAGGGAATGTTATGATAGTAGATATAATCCCAATAAAACTTGGAGAGTTTGATGTTATATTGGGAATGGATTGGCTATTTAATTATGGAGCGATAATTGATTGCCAAAAGAAATGTATAAACCTTATGACTCCGTTAAAGGTAGTTTTCTATGGTAGCAAATTGCCTAGACAAGCGAGATGTTTAACGATTATGCAAGCCAAGAAGTTATTGAGTCAAGGCTGTGTAGGATACTTAGCTTACATAGTTGATACTTAGAAGAAGAAGAAGAAGGGTGTGAAACTAGAAGCGATACCAGTGGTTAGGGATTTTGTGGAGGTATTTTTGGAAGATCTGCCAAGACTTCCGCCTGACAGAGAGATCGATTTTGTGATCGACTTAGCGCCAGAAACTGCTCTAATATCGAAGGCCTCAGTACAGAATGGCTCCGGTAGAGATGAAAGAACTGATGGTGCAACTATAGGAGCTTCTAGACAAGAAATATATTTAGCCAAGTGTATCACCGTAGGGAGCACCGGTGTTATTTGTGAAGAAGAAGGATGGGTCAATGCGTCTTTGCATTGATTATAAGGAATTAAACAAAGTCACTATTAAGAATAAATATCTGTTGCCAAGAATAGATGACTTGTTTGATTAATTGAAGTGTGGTAGGTACTTCTCAAAAATAAATTTGAGAAGTGGGTATCAGCAATTGAAAGTAAGGAAGGAGGATGTACCGAAGATGGCATTCCAAACTCGGTATTGACATTACAAGTTTCTGGTAATGTCTTTTGGTTTGACCAACGCCCCTGCTGCATTCATGGATTTGATGAACCCCTGTTTAAACCATTTTTAGACAAGTTTGTGGTGGTAATTTTAGATAATATTTTGATGTACTCCAAATCTCAAGAAGAACACATGGAACATTTACGTCTGACACTGGAAACACTAAGAAAAGAAAAGTTGTACGCAAAATTTTCTAAGTGTGAATTTTTGCTAGAACGTTTGCAATTTTTGGGACATGTGATTGATAAAGATGGGATTTCAGTGGATCCATCAAAAGTCGAAGCTGTGATAAATTGGGAACAACCAAGAACTCCATCAGAAGTAAGAAGTTTCTTGGGACTGACAGGCTATTATAGACGGTTTATTCAGGACTTTTCCAAGATTGCAACTCCATTGACAAATTTGACAAGGAATGTTGTAAAATTTGTTTGAACGGAAAAGTGCGAAGAGAGTTTTACGGAATTGAAGAAGAGGCTCAGTGTGGCACCTGTGTTATCATTACTAGATAATATAGGGAACTTTGTGGTGTATAGTGATGCCTCACAAAAAGGATTAGGTTATGTTCTTATGCAGAACAACAAAGTTATTACGTATGCATCAAGGTAATTGAAAGACTACGAGAAAGGGTATCCGATTCATGACTTAGAGTTGGCGGCAGTGGTATTTGCTCTGAAGATATGAAGACACTATCTCTATGGAGAGAAATGTGAGATCTACATAGATAGTGTGAAGTATATTTTCACACAGAGGGACCTAAACATTCGTTAAAGGAGATGGTTAGAATTGAAAAAAGATTATGATTGTGAGATATTTTATCATCTTAGCAAAACAAATGTGGTTGCAGATGCCTTGAGTAGGAAGGGTAGTGAGAAGTTGATGTTGTTAACCAACCATGAAGGGCTCATTTCAGTAATGACAAAGCTAGAGTTGAAAATCAAATTTCCAAAAGAATCTGATGAAAGATTTTTCCAGATGGAAGCTAGTCCAACTTTGGTGGACAAGGTAAAGAAAGCTCAAATATAAGATGAGGAATGCAGAAAAATAATAGAAAGTATGGTTGAGGGTAGTGAGATGATGTACAAGGTTGATACCGAATGAGTGCTAAGATTCAAGGGACGATTTTGGGTTCCAGCACTACTGGATATTAAAGAAGAAATCTTGACAGAAGTTCATAGCTCAAGATATTTGATCCATCTGGAAAGTACAAAAATGTATCAAGATTTGTGGCGACATTTTTGGTGGCCAAATATAAAAAGAGACGTTGCAGAATGTGTTACAAAATGCTTGACATGTCAGAGAGTGAAAGCCGAACATCAAAGACCAAGCAGATTACTTCAACCGTTGGACATACCGGAATAGAAGGGGGAGCATATCACAATGGATTTTGTGGTAGGTATTCTAACGACTCAGAAAGGATATAATACGATATCGGTAATAGTGGATAGACTGATGAAATTAGCACACTTTTTGCCAATAAAGATTAGATTTAATCTTGATCAACTGGAAAAACTGTACGTCAAGGAGATCATTTCGAGACATGGAGTTCTAGTGTCAATTGTATCAAACAGAGATCCGAGATTCACATCAAACTTCTGGAAGAGACTATAAGAATGTATGGGAACACAACTGAGAATGAGTATGGCATACCATCCGTAAACAGATGGTCAAAGTAAACGAACAATCCAGACGTTAGAAGATATGCTTAGAGCATACATCATGGATTTTAAAGGGAACTGGGACGATCATCTACCATTGGCAGAATTCACCTACAATAACAGTTACCATGTAAGCATTGGCATGCCACCATACGAGGCATTATACGGCAGGAAATGCAGAACTCCACTGTGATGGGATGAAGTTATTGAACGTCAATTATTAGGATCGAAACTGATGCAATGAATCATTGAAGTTATCAAACTCATCGAACAACACCGGGTAGCTTCTCAAGATGAGCGGAAAGAAGTATCTTTGATCAACACGAGATAAAACGCAAATTTAAGGTAGGAAATTTTGTTTTCCTAAAATTTTCTCCTTGGAAGGGGAAAATTCATTTTGGCAAGAAAGGAAAGTTAAGTCCAAGGTTTATTGGACCCTTCGAGGTTCTGCGAAGAGTGGGAGAAGTAGCTTATGAGGTAGCTTTATGTCCAAAATTAGAACACGCTCACAACATTTTTTATGTGTCGGTACTGCGGCCTTATAAACCCTATTACAAACATGTGATCGAGTATGAACCGTTACAGTTTAATAACGATTTATCTTATATAGAGGTTCCTATCCAGATAGTTGACAGAAAAGAACAAGTGCTCAGGAATAAGGTGATACCTTCTATGAAGGTGATATGGAGAAACCACAATGTCGAAGAGGCTATGTGGGAACTCGAAGATGAAATGATGAAAAACTACCTTGAGTTATTTGTTTAATCTGTGTCTTCGATTCTGGGGATAAAATTTTTGTAAGGAGGGAAGAATTTGACGATTGAATTGTTTGAGTTGTGATTCTGGGGATAGAATCCTTATAAGAAGGGAAGGATGTAACAATCCAGGATTTGATTTGTAATTTAAAATATTTATTAAATTAAGTAAATATTTTGTGGTTGTTGTTAGTAGATATTTATTAATACTCTAATTTAATTTAATAATTAGAGAGTTGCTATAATTATATGTGAATTTATTAAATAAAATTATAATGAAATTATAATTTTGTGGTAATTAGTTAAGTGTAGAATTTTATTAAATATGTTGTAATTAGTTTATTTAACTAAGATTGGATATGAAATCCAAATAAATAATATGGGACTATAAGCTATAGTATAAATTATTTATTAAAATAAATTAAAGTAGTTTTAAATGGATTTACCCAAACAAGGCTTAAAGATATTAAGTCTTTATTTTAAAAGTGTTTTGCCAAACAAAGCCTTATGACTTTTGAATTTTGAATTTTGAATTTGAATTTGAATTATAATAAATAATAAAAAATAAAGTAAAAATATAAATAAAATATATTAAATTTTATAACTGATATATCATTATTATAATAATTAAAACGTCAGTTTTTAGACGTTTGGGTTTATGTGCGTTGGTTTTATGTTACGTGAAAAGAATTGGCTTAAGCCTAAGAAGAAGAGAGAATAGAGAGTTTACAGAGAAGTTTGAAAAAACTTGAGAGAAAATTTCTGTGATTCCAAACCAATTCACTGTGTTTTATCAAGGATTATCTCCAAGAAATTGAAGGTATAACCTCTCAACCTTGAGTTTTACGTTTATAAAAAAGAGTTCATGTTCTTCACTTTCAAAATTTTCTGTAAATTGTATGTTTGATGAATTGTAGTTATAAAAACTGAATTAGTGAGTTTGTGTGTAATTGTGATGTTAGAATTAGCATCTGAACAAGGAATTAGTGTACTAATTACGTTAAAAAGGAAGAAACTAATTATAATGACTATATGTATATATATAGCTTGTGAAAGTACCAAATTTAGTAGTTAGTTTGTGAACTAATCTGTAAATTGAGCCTTGAATATGTTAATCCAGTAAGAAACGAAGAGAACAGAATTTGAACAAGTTAATTTGATGTAGAATTGTGACTTCAGTGTTAAATTTTGTGAAACATGTCAAAAAATGGAATTTTTGTACAAAACATGGAATTCAAGGATTTAAATTGATTGATGTTATTATTTAATTGTTCTAAGGTAGCATATATATGAGGAACCATGTTTATATGAGTTCAATATCAAATGGGCATTGATGAATGAGTTTTATACCCATTAATTAAGTGCATTTGAACTTAATCTTTTGAATGTTTTTAACTGTTTGTGTATATTCATGCATGTTTTATGTTATTTTGTAGGAATTGGGATAAAAGTTACTTGGATCGACATTTGGGGTTGCTAGATTCGCATTTTCGGTTGGCTATTTACATAACAGCCACTTCAGGGCCAATTTCAACATTGCTCCAGACATTATTTTGAAAACCTCAAAGAATGAAAGTTGTAGATCTACGTCTCCTCTTTCCGGAACATATTGAATCATCCAAATTGGAGTTTGGACGAAGACGTTATGGTCATTTTACCAAAGGACACCAAAGTTAAAAATTCCAAAAAAAAGCCCCGGCGTGGGGGCGCCCATTCCTTGACAATTTCTAGTGTCGGGGTGCTAGGGGGCAGAATCCCAGTGCCGTGAGCAGCGCCGGGGTGCTGGTGTAGGGCTTAATCAAGCTTGGACACGTTTTGGGGTGAATTTTGACTCCAAATTGGATTGGGTTTCCTCCTACGCTAAAAATTGGACTTGTAACCTATAAATACATGATGGGAGGTATAGAATAAGGGAGATTAGATAGATTAGATTAGAGTTACACTCCATTAGATTAGAACATAAAACCTAGTTCTTAATTAGCCATTGGAGATTGAAGCAACTTGAAGAACACTGAAGATTCAAAGCAGAAGTGGAAGAGGAGTCTTAAGACTACTGACAACAGATTCTATTCTCTTCTCTAGTCTTACTTTTATCTTTTAATGTTGATTCAATTATGGATTCTAGATTTTAATTTAATGATAATGGACTTAATTCTTGTTTAAGGTTGCAACGGATCTTATTGCATTGATTATTTTAGTATGCTTCTCTGTTAATTACTTTGATCTATTTTATGGATTGTCTACTATGTTTTGTGCATAATTGTTTAATTGTGTAGCTAGAAATTATCATGATAATCTATATGAATTCGGGAGATGAACTATAGATTTAGATCTGATCATAATAACATGTGATTGTGTTTTCTGCATGGTGTTGGAATTCATGATTTGTGTTTAGGATAGGGATATGCATTTACGCTGCATGTAATCTGATTGGGAACCTGTGCTTTATATCTTTTTTAATTGTAATTCACAGAGGAATATAGTGAATTAGTTAATTAGGGTGTTTGATTCAATTCTATCAACTGTGGATTTGGATTAATATGTTTGTGATGCATCAGAAGGTGGTTATAAATACTAATAAGTTCCTGATTAACAAGCCAGAATAGTGAACATAATTAATAAGAAGTGTTTTAATATAAGTGAAGTAATAAGTGAAGTTGTGATCTTAAATCTTCATAACCTGATTTTCAACTAGTTGTAGTAGTAGTTTAATTATATATTTTAATTCACAACATTAAATCGATTGTTTAAATAAAATTAGTTTGGTTAAGAACTAGTACTTGGTAATTTTTATTAAATAATTCCTCTTGGGAACGATACTCTACTTTCACTTTATTACTTGTTGACCGTGTATACTTGCACAATTGTTTTGATTGCGAAATCGATCAACAAGTTTTTGGCACCATTGCCAGGGAATTAATTTAATAATTTTGCCAATATTAATTTTGATCAAATTATTTTTAATTTAAACATTTTTTTATTCTTTTCTTTAATTCTATATCTATTTTTTTCTTTCTTTTCAGGTACCATGGCGAAATTTAATTATCAATGGCCGAATACGAGAATGACTCAGCCAAGGGGAACGGAGATTGATGGACTCGCGACACTTTCTGCATTATCAGCACAGATTGAGACACTTTCGAGGAGGTTAGACGCTTTTGCAGCATAACGTCGTCAAAGTGTGGCGGTTACTTGTGATTATTGTGCTGGAAATCATCTGAGTCATCAATGCGCCATCAATTTCGATCCAATACAGTATGGTGGTGATTACCCCAATAATTATGTCTATCCCAACAACTATCATTAGGTTTGGGGGTATCATCCAAATTTTTCATGGAGCCATACTCATCAAGATCAATTTTATGCTCCAAATCCAACATACTCACCGAAGTTCTCGTGTCCATCTCCACTACAACAGGAAGAAAATCTAAATTTGGAGGAAATTATGTCAAAGTTCATAACTTCAAGTGCGGATAGGAGGATTAGTCAAGAGATATTGAGTCAAATTTTTTTAGAACAACTAGTCAATGCCTTGAACATTTGTCCTCAATACACTTGGCTCTATGACATGGATTCTGAGATTGATGGAGAGCCCGAACAAAATCTGCAACTGGATGAGCCACAAGATGTTGAAAGAGAGGAAACAATTGAGGACCAAGAAGATTTAACTGTAAGATTCAATGAAGATGAGACAATTTCATTAGTATCCTATGTGCCTCCTCCACCAAAGTTCAAGAATCCGGGCAGTTTTGCAAAACTATGCCCAATTGGCGATCATGTAAAAATAAAAAGCTCTTTGTCGACATAAGAGCTAGTACAACTGTGGAGTCATGGTGGGATGAAAAGGAGAAGATAGAGGAAGAGCCCATTGTGGTTGACAAGCTTCCATGCCATAATTTGATCACAAACACAATGGGGAAAGCATCTAGTGGTTTATCGTACTTAATGGGGATCCAATCTAAAAAGATCATGCTAGGCGACTTAAATTTAATGGCTAGTACAATTGGGAACCTACCAAAAGAGACATTATTACTGATGGATGGAGGGTTCCTAAATTTTCGTAGGGGAATTGGATAGAGAATTAAAGAAGTCAGGCTAAGACTATAAAACAAGCGCTTATTGGGAGGAAACCCAAGTTTAATTTTTAGTTTTTGTTTTTATTAGTTTTTATATTTGTAGTTTTGAATTTGCATTTATTTAGGATTTAATAAAAATGTTTCTATCATGGTTTTACAGGTTATTTAAGTCAAATTCAAGTGAGGGGCCCAATTTGTTCCATGTGCCTAGCATATTCTCCAAACTTAGTGGACAAAGTAGAAGATTGCTATATTTTCAGGGAATTCCTTTGCTTTACTTTTTCCTATTTCAGCCATTGAGGACAATGTTTAGTTTAAGTTTGGGGATATTTTAGTGTCGTATTGCATATAATTAGTTATTTGCATTATAGTTCGTTATTTTTATATGTTAGCATTGTGTGTTTTTTTAGGTTGCATATAATACATGGTACTTAATTTCATATGCATATATGTGTTGCATTAGTATGTGTTCATGTAGTATAATTGTATATTTTTTTTGGCATGAATCTGTGTGATCAGTTGGTGTGGTTTTAACTCGGACTATGTTATGATTGGTTTTGCATGTTAACTTGAACAGTGTTGATAATTGATGATGAGTTCTAATTTTAATCATGATGATAATATGAGCCTGTCTGAAACTTATGTAACCGGTTAGCACTTAAAGTTTAACTATTTTAATCCACTTGGTTCAAGGGTTTCATAATTTATTTCTGAGAAAAAATCTTGGTTAAAATTGAAGGAAATTAGTGAACTGGAGATAAAGGTTAAAATGACGTAAAAGCTTGAGTTTGGGGGAATCTGTGTGGTATATATATACAAAATGAAAAAAAAAAAAAAAATGATGAAAAGAAAAAAAATAGAAAATTCAAAAAGAAAAAAAAGAAAAAAGAAAAAAGAAAAAAAGAGAGAATAAACACTGTGGCATGCTTGTCTAGTTTTGTGGCCTTTGTTACTTGAGTAAGTAAGCCCAAGGGGATTGTCTTTACACCTAGCGCCCTAAGGTCTTAATGGTCTGGGAGTCATTGGTCAAAAGCTCGTTAAGGTAGCACTGAAAAGCCTAAGGGAATAAGATATTGCACAGCCATAAGAATTATAAAAAAACACTAGAAAGAACAAAAATGCCCTCATGGTTAAATAAAAGTATAAATAAATCTTGTATTTACCCTTAGACTTGGTAATTGCTTAGTTTTAACCGGAGTTGTCATGTTCACAAAAGTAATTGAATTGGAACTGAAATTTTCCTTATAAGAAGTTTGTTATGTGATTATCTTGAACTGTGGTTGGTTAGAATGGTTAACAAGAACACACGCACAATATGGGTGATGACAAGTTTGGATTGACTAACTGGTTAGAGTTATGGACTTTGACTTGATTGAATATATTGTTTGAGTATCATTGGTATCTTTGAGGTATGTTGCTATATATCATACTGATTTATTACTGGGTTTGTAGGTTTATTAGGAAGTAGATCATGAATATGCATTCATGTAGTTGAGTTAGTTTATTTATTTTTAGCTCTTTTGTGTTTTTGCTAGAGGACAAGCAAATGTTTAAGTTTGGGAGTATTTGATGAGTGAATTTTATACTCATTAATTGAGTGCATTTGAGCTTACTCTTTTGAAAGTTTTTAAATGTTTGTGTCTATTCATGCATGTTTTATGTTGTTTTGAAGGAATTGGGACAAAAGTTACTTGGATCGACGTTTGGGGTTGCTAAATTCATATTTTTGACTAGCCATTTACATAGCAGCCACTTCAGGGCAAATTTTAACATTGTTCTGGACCTTATTTTGAAAACTGCAAAGAATTAAAGTTGTAGATCTAAGTCTCCTCTTTTCGAAACATCTTGAATCATCAAAATCGGAGTTCGGACGAAGAGGTTATGACCATTTTTCCAAAGGATGTTAAAGCAAAAAATTCCAAAAAAAAAAAGCCGGTAGGGGCCCATTCCTTGCCTATTTCGGTATTACGGGGCACTAGAGGGTAGAATCCCATTAGTGAAAGCGTATTTGGGGCATTGGTGTAAGGCTTGATCAAGCTTGGACACGTTTTGGGGTGAATTTTGACACTTTTTTTCTCCAAATTGGATTGGATTTCCTCCTAAGCTAAAAATTGGACTTGTAACCTATAAATACATGATGGGAGGCATAGAATAAATGAGATTAGATAGATTAGATTAGAGTTACAGTCTATTAGATTAGAATATACCCTAGTTCTTAATTAGCCATTGGAGATTGAAGCAACTTGAAGAACACTGAAGATTCAAAGCAGGAGTGGAAGAGGAGTCTCAAGACTGCTGACAGCAGATTATATTCTCCTCTCTAATCTTATTTTTATCTTTTAATGTTGATTCAATTATGGATTCTAGATTTTAATTCAATG
Organism: Panax quinquefolius; assembly: GCA_020205615.1. Lineage (NCBI taxonomy): Eukaryota > Viridiplantae > Streptophyta > Magnoliopsida > Apiales > Araliaceae > Panax > Panax quinquefolius. The sequence continues at coordinate 45,004,855 of CM035152.1, forward strand.
ATAATGGACTAAATTCTTGTTTAAGGTTGCAATGGATCTTATTTCATAGCTTATTTTAGTATGCTTCTCTATTAATTACTGTTATCTATTCTATGGATTGTCTACTATGATTTGTGTATAATTGTTTAATTGTGTAGCTAGCAATTATCATGATAATCTATATGAATTCGGGAGATAAACTATAGATTTAGATCTATTTATAATAGCATGTGATTGTGTTTTCTGTATGGTGTTAGAATTCATGATTTGTGTTTATGATAGGGATATGCCTTTACACCGCATTTAATCTGATTGGGAATATGTGCTTTAAATCTTTTTTTAATTGTAATTCACATAGGAATATAGTGAATTAGATAATTAGGGTGTTTGATTCAATTCTATCAACTGTGGATTTGGATTCATATGTTTGTGATGCATCGGAAGGTGGTTAGAAATACTAATAAGTTCCTGATTAACAATCCAGAATAGTGAACATAATTAATAAGAAGTGTTTTAATATAAGTGAAGTTGTGATCTTAAATCTCCATAACCTGATTTTCAACTAGTGGTAGTAGTAGTAGTTTAATTATATATTTTAATTCACATCATTAAACCGATTGTTTAAATAAAATTAGTTTGGTTAAGAACTAGTACTTAGTGATTTTTATTAAATAATTCCTCGTGGGAACGATACTCTACTTTCACTTTATTACTTGTTAATCGTGTATACTTGAACGAATGTTTTGATTACGAAATCGATCAATAGGTATGTTTAATTTACTGTTTTATGGATGAAATTTATGATAATTGGGCTAAACAGAGTACTGGAAATAGACTATGTAGTTTTTGTCTGTACACCAGCGTAGCTACGCCGATCCCAGGCTTAAATGTGGCGTAGCTATGCCATACCCAGATTAGAGGCACTCATGCCTGCTGGTTATGCGAACCTTAAAAACTTACTGTAACCTTATATAATGAGACATTAATGTGATGAACTTGTAATTAAGAGACTAAAATAGATTTGTATCATGTAGTTGGTAATTCCAAAGATGTAAAAAGATTAGTAAGTTATGAAAGCAATATGTTATGATTTATTGAACACATGAATTAGTAAATAAGTGTTTTAAATCTAATACTTGAGATTTCTAAAGTGTATATGGTGTGAATTGAAACTTGTATTAAAAGTAACAAGTTTATCTAAAAATGAGTTTTATTTTGGAAAGTGGATGTTAGTACATCTAATAGATATTGTGATTCTAATAATATGTGTAGGTGAACGTGAGTTGTAATTTATAGCTTACATACGAGGCAAGTTCCTTACCCTAAACTTTGATTGAGCAAGTTCTTTGTTCCTAAACTTTATTTTATCAACCTCTAACCCTAAGTTTATTCGAGCAAGTTTTGAATTCTAATCATTATTGATTTATTCTAACTTGTTTATAGTTAAGCAAGTTTCTTTAGTTTCATTCTTTTTATAATGAATGCAACTTCTTGAACTCTAATCTCTAATATTGAGTTGTCTTAATTCATTAACTTTGCACAAGTTATAATCTTATTGTCATATTGAGCAAGTTTTGTTTTCAGCTTGTTATCAGTTAATGCATGTTCAGTAATTCAATTTCTTATTTGACAAGATCATAGCCTTAGCTTAATATTTTTCAAGCAAGGTTTATTGTTTTATTCAATGCTTATGCTTTTTAGTTTATTTATAATGTTGTTGTTGATCACTCGTAGTGTTATTGAACTGTGTTGATTCAACGAATCCTTTAGTTGATGATTGTTAAACTCTAAATTATCCTTGAAGCTTATCCAAACCAAACATTCTTTAGTGCGGACTTGTACTCTAAAACTGAGAAGAACAACCCTATTATAGGGGAATTTATTTTACGCGATGCATTTAGATGTTTGTGCACAATACATGGTACGAAGGGCTGATCACCCTAAGTACGGGGAGTCCCTACAGTGTGACTGTTTAGGTTAAAGTTGAAAGATTACTTGTAACCTTGGACATAGTTCGTGGTCTTGTGACCTTCGGATATATTTTATATTTTGAACTCTGTTCTTGTTGTCCTTGATAAAGTATTATTCAATTCTGGTGAGCCTAGTCATTGGCGGTTATTTTGCTGTTGTTATTCGTTGTTATTCCAAGTGGTCATTTGTTTTGTTCACTCTTGCATAAATATAATTATTGCAGCTAAGGTTGAGAAGGTCGATGAACCTACCACTAGCAAAGGAAAAAGAAAAATGAGCAAGTGATGAAGACTTGTAATTTATTTAATGTCATGATGATAGACTTTATTTTGAAATGATGTGATGTAATTATTTTATTTCCACACTTGAATTATATTAAAGGTTAGATAACCTGGGAGACTTATTGATTTAATGATGTAACCCTTTTAAAGGGGAGGATTTATGGTTTAAATTCTACTATATTTGGGTAGTTAGATGTGAATGCATGAAAAGTGAACAACAAGTCTTATGGAAATGAAGTTCCTAAACTTGAGGGTGTCACACAGGCCATTGTCGTCAAACTAGAAAATTATCGTTTATGTTTTTCCAAGAAAGCGAGTATATTAAAATTTTCAAATTCTTGGTCAGTCATAAAACCCCTAAAATTGGTACTATAATATAAACCAAGTTCGTTTAAACTACTTGTGTGTGTTGAAGTTGTCGACGTCGGGATTTTATCTGTGTCCCTTTCTGTGCTTGTCCTTTGGTGTTCCCATTTTGGGTGAGTTTTGTCTGAAAAGACAAGTTTGAAAAGGTCCAACATATGAATGTCGATGATTTGACTTAGAGTCACCAGTTTGTATATTTTAAATGGTTGTACCAACATAATCGAAAAAATGTTTGCACAAAGACCTAATGGTTGGACACTGTTTAATTGGTCCTGGAAATCGAGAGTTGTAGGGTTCGGGGGCTTGATTAAGCGGAGAGAAGGTGTTAGGAACCCCCCGACTTTCATGAAAATACGGTTACCACTACTTTTCAATTTAACTTTTATCTGTATATGTGTGTGTGTGTATGTGCAATTATCTGGAAGTAGTGCTATGCCTCATTTGCACCTATATACAAAGGGTTTGACTTGTATAAAAGTTCAATTTTAACAAGATATAGCAGTGAAGTTTTGGAAAACAGGTTTCCAAACCCTTGTACTCAATAGTAATTTAGGCCTTTGATATTTCCATTTTATTATGTATTCGGCTTGATTGCTTTTATTTTTAAGATGCGAGGCATCTTCGAGAAAATAAGATATATAGCAGTGCCGCGCAAACTCCTTGTGAGCATGAGAGCCATCTAAGGATATCCAGACATCGTAGATAATTTACAAGCTGGTTGCAGCTGAAAATGTCCATCGTAGGAACTAAATCTAGATTCAGAAGCTGAACCTTTGATCACATGATTTCTAGGCTCACATGAAAAAGCAATATGTATAAAAACTAGAAAAAAGAACTAGATTTAAATAAATCTAAACCATTCTAGCTTCAACGGTTCCAGTTTAGTCACTTTTGAATCGGTCAAAGTTTAAAGTAGCCAGATTTAGGCAAATCTATCCCGCAGACTGGAAAATTAAATATTTACATTATGAAAGCATTTAAAGCAGATATATGTATAAAAGCAGTAAATATATATATAGGTATGTATATATATAGACGATTAACTATCACGAAGTAAACTCTGGGTAGGACTTTGATATATATATATATATATATAAGAAGGAAAAAGCCAAGGATCGACAATCTAGGCATACTCACTCGACGAGACTCTCAACATTAGTATATATATAGATATAAAAGTACTGAAAAGCTTAAAAATCTGATATATCTTACAGTGGGCTTCCCCAAGCCATGCGGGTCCCATCGTCTCTATATACCTGCACTCGGGCTACGTGATGTTCGATCGAACCTTCATAACTTTCAATTTGGGCATCCGATAAAGGAGTGTTGTACCTTTTCAGAAAGATGTTGTCAATAGCTACACAATGACATAGGATTAGAGGTTTTACGAAGCTAGGAAGATGGGTCCATGACCAGATCTCCAAGTCTTTAAAATCTATCCGTTGTGCTATCTTGTGCAGTTATTACTCGAGATTTGAGCTATGGTTCTTGTGGGACATCTTGGTACGCAGTCTGAGTTAACTTGTGTTCAGACGACATGGATGTGATGTTGAGGTGGTAAAATGATGATTTTCCCCCACCGGGGTTATCTTCGGCTTTGACGCAGTTGTAGCAATCATTTCTCAGGGTTATCTCCGAGATTGGGCCGTGCTCGATTCTGAATGTCCTTAAGGCTATCTTTAAGGTTGGCTTTGGCCTCCCGGGGTTATCTTTGGGGTTAAAACTAACTTTTCTGCGGTTATCTCTGAAACTTGAACTGGATCCCTTGGGGTTATCTCCAGGGTTGAAACTGGATTCTTCGGGGTTATCTTTGAGGTTGAAAACTGATTTGACTTCAAGGGTTATCTCTGGAAGATGATTCTGCTCTCCTGCAGGGTTAATAATAGGAACAAAAAATTTTGAGTGTCTACAGATGCGTCTCTTTATCATATCCATACGATATAATGGCATGGATAAGATAAAGACTACTAGACACTTGAAATATGACAAGATAAAGATGATGCAAATGCAATGCAGCATGATGTAATGTTATGTTGAATGTTTTTATTGGAATGATTTCCAACAGGATGTGATAACTGCCAACCCCATTACTTCTGTTGGGGATGGAGTTGTCAATGATGGCCTTGTTGAACTGCTTTGATGTCTACTCGATTGGTATTTTACAAAGCTCTCATCATCAGAACCTTCTAATGTCACGCTGGAGTTATTGTCAGCAGTTTGAACTGTCCATCAGTGCTATCTGAGCCTGATTTGCTAACAAGATACAAAAATGTCTTCGAAATCCCTGGAGTGGAGGTTTCTCAATGTTTGAGACCATAGTATGTTAACATTAGGGTTATCACCAAAGTCTTTAATCCTTTGTACATGCTTTCCACCGAAGATGTTCTTCTTTTTTGCGAGCGAATCTTGAGGATTATGTTTGGATTGCTGGAGATCTGTATAATAGATGTGAGACCCCAAATTTTATGAATAAAGATTTAATTTCTCGAAATATTTTTTTTAATACTATGGTATGGATTTGATATAATGTTATAGTTGTGGGTAATATTTATAAATTTTGCAAAGTATGCAAGTTATTGTATTATAATCGATTGGTCTGGGAATATCCGTATGACAGTACAATCATTGGTGGACCCCACAACAGAATTATTGTCGGATTGAGAAAACGATAAAAATATTTTTATGAAAATAACGACGAAAGTTTTACCGTTAAAACTGTTGAACTACTCTCATAGTAAAGTATGCGATGTCTGGCGTGGTTGCATAGTAGCACACGGTATTGATTATTGATGCTTACGTGAGAAGTCACTCAGTTTTGTTCAATTATTGCTACAGTAATTATTTCATAGTATCTCACGTTATTTGATTCAATTATTGTCGATATTTTATATATTATTAAATCAATAATTGAGATAACAAAGTTATTAATATTATTATTTGCAATATTAACGATGTTTAGAAGTTCTGCCAAGGAGAGGTTTGGTCACCTAATTGCGTGCCAATAGGGAGAAATCCTTATTGGAAATTCCCCTCTTTCCTCGAAACGACCTGGTCGATTAATATTGTGAATTATAATAATGATGATAAATGTTGTTAAATATATTAAGGTGTGTTTTTAAGAAGTCACGAAAGTTTATATGTATATATATATATATATAAATATATATATATATATATATATATATATATATATATATATATATTAATTTTATTTTATTAATATTATTAATGTAATAAAACAGTAAAAGCTTTTTATATAAAATATAATACTTTTATAAAGTTATTTGTTTTATTAGACAATAATTAGAATATAATATATTTTATTTTGTATAGTGTTTTGCATAGTGCTCGCATAGTGTTTGCATAGTAAAATCTTTTTATATAAAATGTAATACTTTTATAAAGTTATTCATTTTATTAGATTATAAATAAAATATATTATATTTTATTTAAAAGATTTTGTTTTATTAGAATATTTTATTTATCTTTTATATAGTAAATCAATATGGACCATTCCATTTAAAAGTAAATCAATCTGGACTAGCTCATGAATTAGTTACTATTCAATCCATTCTCTTATAAATAAAGCTCATTCCTTCATTATTTCTTACGAATTCACTAAAACTCTAGAGAGAAAACTATATAGAGAAAGAAGAAAAGTATTCGCTACTTCACTACTTATATATCCGCTTTCTTCTAAGGTAAGGGTATTATTTCTTTTCAGATTCATGAAGAGAACTTCATTATTCCATTTTTTTTATTCTCATTGGAATAACTTTGTATACGCTGATCTACACCTATACTTGGTGAAATTCTTACATTATTCTATTCTTTATCATTATGTTGGAATAACACATACATCACGAAATACCGCATATATGGTGAAATTCTTACATTATTCAATTCTTTATTATTACATTGGAACATCACATACGCTGCTCTACATGCATGACTCGTTCTTTATTTATTATTCTGTTGGAACATCCTCAATTGGTGCAATTTTGCACGACACGGTTCGTTTATTTATTATTCTGTTGGAATATCACATGCATGCATTTACGCATGACTGGTTCCATTATTTATTATTCTGTTGGAATAACCTGTCTGTGCGGTCTATCGCATGTCTGGTGATTTCTTTTGTTATTCCATTCTTTATTATACTCAGTTGGTTAAAGTTTTGACTTCTATACTCCATGAAATTAGTGGAATATCCTTGATATTTGCGCTTTATCTCGTATCTTTTCATGGAAATATTCTTCTGAGCATTCTTGAATTTTACTCTACAAAGAAGTATCATGTTGACAATTTGGACATTATTAGTTCCTGCATAAATTAATTCTTGAACTTGTTTTATTTAATTCTTATATCATTGTCATCATCCTCATGTTTATATTATGTTGAAAGCCATCTGTGGCCTGTAGTGCATAGATGGACTTGGTATGATTATGACCAGGGATTAATCGGTATAATCATGACCGTAATGTTACAAATGATGTGGTAAAAGGCTTCATTGGCCCGTAGTGCATTGATGGACAATTGTTGGCATGATCATGACCATTGTTGAATACACGAATATCCTTGGCCCATAGTGCATGGATAATTTGTGGTTGTGATACTAATGAATATCCTCGGTCAGTAGTGCGGGGATGATGTGGATTATTTATTAAAATTTGAGTCCCAAATATAAAAGTGATGAAAAACCTTTTAAATCATAAAAGATAGTAGATTTTATTCTCTACTTGACTCTTTTAATGGATTGCTTGTTCCACTGCAGTTAAACTTGATGTTTGTTATATTGTATCAGTTTAACACTATTGAAGGCTAACGATAATTTATTATGCATTATCTTAGTCATAATATTTCTTACTGGGCTAGTTGAGCTCACCCTTTCTTTCACTGTTCTCTTTAGGAAATGAGAACGTAACCGGGACTAGTCTGGAGCGAAGTAACTACCAGATGATAATAGCATTAGTAGTCCTCACTATTCTGTTAAATTGTGTGACAATAAATGTAATGAGGACTCCATTGAGTGTGGATATTGTCTAGATGGAAATATTCTTATTAAAACTCTTAGATTATGTTATGTCGTATTTTATACGACTGTTGTATAATTAAGTTGTATTTGTATTCTGTACCATGTATTTGGCGACTCAGAACAGGTGATGTATACCTATTTTGGGGGTGTCACAGTAGGTATCAAAGCTTAGGGATATGATCCCTAGTTGAGATGTGAGATAAGAACTAGGAGGGGAGAGACGGGAAATTCTTTCGCTAGTATGACCTACCTAAGTTTATTTGGTATTTAATTGGTCGGTCAGAGTATAAGGATAATATGTGATATGTTAATTAACCCTTGTTTTGTGATAGTGTTTAAAAATGGTAGCTGAAAATGTTAACAATGGAGTGAATGAGACCGTTGAGACAACTTTAATCACTAACCAGATTAATGTGATGTCAGATGGAGAAGAAATCAGAGATATCTATGTGGTGAGTGAAGAACTAATAGTTGCACCCGAGCTAGTCGCAGAGGTAACAGCTGAGAGTGAGGAAGAAGATGAACCTGGGGAGAATTTATTAGAAAAATTTTATGATCGAAATTTAGAATTGCAAAATCGTGTTCATGAGTTAGAAGAAGCGGTGAAGAACAATGAAGAGCTAGTGATGTGGTGGAATAAAAGGATGCAACAATTCAAGCTTTGTTTACCCTATATGTGATGCTTGAATGTAAGCACTCTTTGGTAGAGTATAAGATGATAAAATTTGGAATCGAGCTAAAAGAAGAAACAAGTGAACGAGTGAGAATGAGTGATGCATGGGTAAAAGCCGCACGACGCGTTGATATTGTGGAAAGAGATGTCCGATCTAAGAAGGCTAAAATAGATGATATATATTTCTCTTTTTGGACAGCAATTGAGAGAACCCAACATCGAGTTTTGAATGACCCGGTATATTGCGGTCAACCCCAATTTGATATGGATCGAAGATTAATGATTCAGATCATGAAACAGGAGTACGATGAAGCAGTTGAGGGTAGAATATGCCCTATAGAAAAGTCAATTTCAACGGTAATGATGACACCAAATGCTGCCCCAGACAAGTCAAAGCCGGGTAGTTCAAGGGAGAGCGGTTGTCATGCCTTCCCAACAAGTGAGGAATCCAAATGAAGTTATCACGAGTTAGTTAATTATAAATTCTTGCGCAGTGTATACCTTATTAGATACTAATTCTACCCATTCTTTTGTCTCTCTTGCTTGCGTTCAACGTTTAAATTTGACTCCTGAGAAATTAGACTTTGACTTATCTGTTGAAACTTCGTTAGGAGAAACCTTCATTACCTCCACTGTTTATAAATCTTGTTTGATTCATATCGATACCCTCACGTTACGTGTCGATCTTATCTCTTTGAAAATACTTCCCCTTGATGTGATTTGAGGAATCGATTGGTTAACTACTCATCATGCTAAAATTGATTATTTTCGTAAGGTTGTTAGCTTTTATATTCCTAACCAACCTGTTATACAAATTCAAGCAACCAAACCACTAAAGTCAATCATTGTCATATCAAGCCATAATTAAAGAGCCCCGAACCTTTCGTTGGTGACTTCCTTGTGTGGAATGCACCTAAGCCAGACTTTCCGTAGGGGACATCGTGAATAACGGTGGCAAATTGATAGGTATCAATGTGACGTGATATCCAAGTCTTGGATGAGGGTCATAGTTTTGAATGATATTTCTATCGTTAATAAATTTCTTGACGTATTCTTGAAGACTTCTTAGCCTACCCCTAGAGCGTGAAATCGAATTTTGTATTGACACAAGTACAAAACCCATTTCTTAAACCCTTAAATATTTCTTCAACCAAAACGAACGTATAATGCGCCAAAGACATTGGGTCGAGCTGTTGAAGATTACGATCATACCATTCAATATCATTATGAAAGAGAGAACGTGGTAGCTGACGCGTTGAGTAGAAGATCGTATGCGTTTACGAGTGCGATGCTGTTAACATAAAAACCCATTTTGTATAACTTACAAATGATGAAGATAGAGTTAAAGACTCTAGAGACCCACGTGGAGATAGCGAATATACGAGTAGAATCGACTTTAATCGATAAAGTTAAAGCCACTCAAGCTACACACCCGGAGCTGATGAATGTGAAGAAGAAGGTTCAAGAGGGCGTTATTCTAGAAGCAAGAGTCGATGGAGAGAGGAAATCTCAACCCTTGATTTTATTGGTCCATTTGAAATCCTTGATCGAGTAGGAACCGTGGCCTATAGACTGGTTTTACCGCCAAGTATGATGCGTGTTCATAACGTTTTTCACGTATCGATGTTACGTAAAAATGTGGACGACCCGAACCACATTATTAAATTAGAACTAGACGAGATAACAGAAGATTTAACGTATGAGGAGATACGTGTTAAAATCTTGGATAAGAAGGATCATATTTAACACTCAAGGGTTATACCTCAAGAGTTAGAATTTGAAATGAAGTCAAGGTATCCTCACCTCTTCGGCATACCAGGTACGTACGTAAATTTCGAGGGAGAAATTTCATAAGGAGGGGAGATTGTAAGACCCCAATTTTTATGAATAAAGATTTAATTTCTCGAATTATTTTTTTTAATATTATGGTATGGATCTGATATAATGTTATAGTTGTGGGTAATATTTATAAATTTTGCAAAGTATGCAAGTTGTTGTATTATATTCGATTGGTGGGGAATATTCTTTTGTTTTGGAATATCCGCACGACAATACAATCATTAGTGGACCCCACAATGGAATTATTGTCGGATTGAGAAAACGAAAAAAAATTTTTTATGAAAATAACAAATGGAAGTTTTACCGTTAAAACTATTGAACTACTCGGTAGTAAAAGTACAAATGTCTGGCGTGGTTGCATAGTAGCAATATTCGGTATTGATTATTGATACTTACGTGAGAAGTCACCGGTTTTGTTCAATTATTGCTACGATAATTGTTGCATAGTATCTCACATTATTTGATTCAATTATTATCGATATTTTATATATTATTAAATCAATAATTGAGATAATAAAGTTATTAATATTATTATTTGCAATATTAACGATGTCTAGAAGTTCTGCCAAGGAGAGGTTTGGTCACCTAATTGCGCGCCAATAGAGAGAAATTCATATTGGAAAGCCCCCTCTTTCCTGGGAACGACCTGGTCAATTAATATTGTGAATTATAATAATGATGATAAATATTGTTAAATATATTGAGGTGTCTTTTTATGAAGTCACGGAAGTTTATATATATATATATATTATATATATATATAAATTTTGTTTTATTATTATAATTAATGTAATAAAACAGAAAATCTTTTTATATAAAACAGAATACTTTTATAAAGTTATTTGATTTATTAGACAATAATTAGAATATAATATATTTTATTATGCATAGTGTTTTGCATAGTGTTTGTATAGTAAAATCTTTTTATATAAAATGCAATACTTTTATAAAGTTATTCGTTTTATTACATTATAAATAGAATATATTATATTTTATTTAAAAGATTTTGTTTTATTAGAATATTTTATTTATAACTTGCATAGTAAATCAATATGGACCGTCTGCTTAAAAAATGTAAATCAATCTGGACCGTTCATGAATTAGTTACTATTCAGTCCATTCTCCTATAAATAGAAGCTCATTCCTTCAATATTTCTTACTTCACTAAAACTCTAGAGAGAGAAACTATATAGAAAAGAAGAAAAGTATTCTCGCTACTTCACTACTTCTATATCCGGTTTCTTCTAAGGTAAGGGGTATTATTTCTTTAGATTCATGAAGAGAACTTCATTATTCCATTTTTTTATTACTTAGAATAACTTTTGTATCACGCCATCTACCCTATACTTGGTGAAATTCTTCTGTTATTCCATTCTTTATCATTATGTCGGAATGACCTGTCTATGTGAAGTACCGCATACATGGTGAAATTCATCTATTTTTCCATTCTTTATTATTCTGTTGGAACATCATGTCTGTGCGTTTACGCATGACTTGGTTTCGTTATTTATTATTCTGTTGGAATATTCTGTCGGTGCGAATTTCACCTGACCTGGTTCCGTTATTTATTATTCTTTTGGAATATCCTGTCTGTGTGTTTACGCATGACCTGGTTCCGTTATTTATTATCCTATTAGAATAACCTGTCTGTGCGTTCTATCGCATGCCTGGTGATTTCTTTTGTTATTCCATTCCTTATTATACTCAGTTGGTTAAAGTTTTGACTTCTATACTCCATGAAATTAGTGGAATATCCTTGATATTTGCGCTTCATCTAGTATCTTTTCATAGAAATATTCTTTTGAGCATTCTTGAATTTTACTCTACAAAGAAGTATCATGTTGACAATTTGGACGTTATTAGTTCTTGGATAAATTAATTCTTGAACTTGTTTTATTGAATTCTTATATCATTGTCATCATCCTCATGTTTATATTATGTTGAAAGTCATCGGTGGCCTATAGTGCGTAGATGGACTTGGTATGATTATGACCAGGGATTAATCGGTATAATCATGACCGTAATGTTACAAATGATGTGGTAAAAGTCCTCATTGGCCCATAGTGCATTGATGGACAGTTGTTGGCATGATCATGACCAGTGATGAATAGATGAATATCCTTGGCCCGTAGTGCATGGATAATTTGTGGTTGTGATACTAATAAATATCCTTGGCCGTAGTGCAGGGATGATGTAGATTATTTATTAAGCCGAGTCCTAGCGATAAAAGTAATGAAAAACCTTTTAAATCATAAAAGATAGTAGATTTTATTCTCTACTTGACTCTTTTAATGGATTGCTTGTTCCGCTGCAGTTAAACTTGATGTTTGTTATATTGTATCAGTTTAACACTGTTGAAGGCTAACGAAAATTTATTCTGCATTATCTTTGTCATAATATTTGTTACTGGGCTAGTTGAGCTCACCCTTTCTTTCACTGTTCTCTTCAGGAAATGAGAACGTAGCCGGGACTAGTCGGGGAACGGAGTAACGACCCTGATGATAGCATTAGTAGTCCTCACTATTCTGTTAAATAGTGTGACAATAAATTTAATGAGGACTCCATTGAGTGTGGATATTGTCTAGATGCAATATTCTTATTAAAACTCTTAGATTATGTTATGTCGTATTTTATACGACTGTTGTATAATTAAGTTGTATTTGTATTCTGTACAATGTATTTGGCGACTCAGAATAGGTGATGTATACCTATTTTGGGGGCGTCACAATAGATTCCATCATTGGTCCTCCCCGATGAGGATGATTTTTCATGGTTTATATCATCAAATTTCTCTGACGGTTCACTGGAGTTATTGCCAATGATTTACAATGTCAAGGATACCTGACCCTCGATAAAGTAGCTTTCAACGGCTGGTATCATCGGATCCTTTTCTGATGCTTCCTTGGAGTTATTTCCAATGGCTGGTAATGTCAGGGCTACCTTATCCTCATTGAAGTTGCTTTCAATGGCTTAAGGTGTCCGAAATCTCTACTAGGGATACATTCCTAACGAGAGATACTCTTGATGAGTCTGTATGATTTTAATTGCAATCACAACCCCCAATTGATGGCATTGAACCTTTGCGATGCGCTGTCAAAGGCTATTTTTAATAACTTATATCATCGCCTTTTTGAACCCTGTATCCGGGCGAATACCAATGTTTGACGTGTAGACCCGCAGTTTGGTCTCTGAATTTAGGATTCCCGGCTTTTCTGCTTAATCGCGTAACATTTTTTTCCTGATTTGACTTTTTAGCTTCTGGGACCTCCTTTGTAACTCAAATTTGAACAAGTTGGAGGGGATGGGGACCACCCAGGGTAGCCGCAGGTAGACTCGTGGCTCCCGCGGGTTGACCTGCGGCCACCTGTGGGGTTATGTTTCACCTCCCATCTCTTTCACAAGTTATTTTCAAGTCGTACGGAGAATCTGAGATTTCTAATTTAGATATACTGAGTTCGTGGTATTTTCTATAAAATCCATCATGGTATAATCATTCTCTAGTATCCTGGTAACGTTTACATGTTTTCTTTTCCAGTTTTGACTGTTGGAAAGTGAGATATCATAGAAAATTCTTCAAACACGTAGTAGTGAATATGCATGCTCATATGACTTGATATAAAATACTCAACGCAGTAAATGTTAGTATTTTACCATGTTGAATGTATTGATGTGAAAAAATTGACTTTTGAAATAGTTAATTGGCACCCTTTTTTGCTATTTTTTATCCTATTTGAGGACAAATGAGAAAAGATTTTAAAGCAAAGTAATCCTGGTAATTAGACTACCCTTATTGTTATGACTTTGATATTTTTTCATGCATATAGGATGTTTATGACTTTGAGTTGGTGTGCTACTGAATGGCTACCTAGTCATGCCTACGTGCATGTGGATAGTCCTTTTTACAAAGGAGCCTTTGGCGAAATTTTTTCCACGAGTCTAGGCATTGAATGAACATGCATTTTTAACTCTACTGCAGATATATGTTAAAGTAATGCATGCATGCATATATCTATGAACTAAATTTAATGAGCTCCAGGTTAGAATTTACCACACCCTTTCTGAGGTGATTTGGAGACTTTTATCTAGATATGTGGATCTAGACCAGCCGAGTATCTCCCGTAGGACCTCTTCAGGTGTGAGGATGAAAGCTTCAGATGTTCCTCAGCCTCGCCCAGTCCAAAAACCTCTTCGGTTAACTGAGTCTGTGATTCGTCCTATCCGAATTGAGAGACCAGATGTTGAGGACGAGGAGGAGGACGTACCCATTGCAGATCCTTCTCCTTCTTATTCATTTCCCCATAGAGAGCTTCTAGCTATAAATGTGACGATTCTAAAGCTTCTGGATGATTTGAGTCATCACCCCTCGATCTATCTTAATGCGAACGAGGTAATAGCCGCGTTGATCTTCCTTTTCCCATTTGTGGGGGTAAGGGTTCTGATTTTGATTTTCACTTTGATGCAGGTTCCCGACTTTACGTAGCCCAGAGGGAACTAGTTTAACATACATTCTCTGTATCAGACTCTTCATCCAGAGTACCGAGAGATTATTTATGCTTGCAGCTTCGAGGCTTTCTTTTCCATCACCCCCCCCCCCCGTTGTTGTCCTTGGGGTTATCTCATGGCTTTGTCTGAGCACCAGTTTCACCGGACCGAGTCTCTCCATTTGCTAGATTATGAGGTGATGATGACACCGATGGATTGGCAATTCATCATTGGGATGGAGTTTTCAGGGGCGCCAGTGCCTTTGGTGGCTGACATTTCCTTGACTTCCGTAAGTTCCTTGTTGGGAGTCCCGTCTATGGTGTTCAAGGGTCGGACAGTCTGTCCTGGTTGCTTGAGTGTAGATGTCATGAGTAGGGCTCTAACTAAGTCATTTCCCGATGATCGGAGGGTTAGAGATTGCATCCTTCGATGATTGCCCTGATAACTCTTCGACGATGTCATTCTCTTTAGTCAGTGCCACTTGGGAGGTGGATCGTATCGAAGAATTTGATTTGGGTTCCTACACCTTTGCCTACTTCCTCAGGGGGATGCGCCTACGCTCAGAGGGCGTGAGGGAGGCTTGGTTAGGGTACTACCCATTCCTGCTGGTCAGTATTTTCTCTTTTGATTTCCTTTATTCGGGTTGCCAGTTTATCTGACTGTAGATATTTGATTTTTGCATTCGCAGTTTTGGGCCTATGAGAGGCTCTTATGTCTTCATCCCGTTAGTATGTTAGGTTTAGACACCTATCCACTGGGATGGCGATGGCATTTCTCCACTCTGGCAGAGGTTCCTATAGCTGAGGGTTTCACCCATTCTCGCCTACAGTTGGAGTTGTTGACCGCAAAGGTCATTACATGGGTTCCCTACTCTGAGGACCACTTGACAGTTGGCTTCGAGGGTGGTTTCCTAACTGGTGTCAAGTATATATTATCCACCTGTCAGATTCCTCTAATTACTGATAGAGGTTGGGAGCTCTATTTGGGAGAGCGTGCTATTAGGAGCACTATAAGAGAGATACGCATTCTGCTCTTTCCTCCTTCTAGGCGTCATTGGCCTTTGTCACAGCCGATCACTGAGATCCCATTGATGGGTATGGATGGTTTTACTTTGTTAAAGGAACCCTCCACTCAGGAGGCTTTTTACCGCTGGTGGTTCCCTCGCACCATTAGAGCGCAGACCTGCGCCAAACAATTTATGAGGGATATGGTTCCTGGCTTAGTCATGATTGCAGATTGGATTGCATGCGTTCAAGAGCCAACTCATTTGACGCAGATTAATAGTTTGACCCAACAGTTGGATTGGGCACATTTCTTTATCCGACATTTATGCAGAGATCCATCAGAGGCGGAAACTTTTGATCCTACCAGCTGGCCCATATTCAAATGGTTTTGACGGCACAAATCCTCTATTGTATCAGCTTGATATCCCTTCTGGCAGAGATTCAGTGACTCAGGAGGAGTTACATCAGATGGACAGATTGGATGTAACATTCTAGAATTTTAATTGTGATATTAAATATTTATTGAATTATTTAAATATTTAATTGATGTGTTTATTGTTGAATAAATAATTATTCAAATTTGAATTGATGTGGTTAATTATTTGTTAAATAAATAATTAAGGAAAATTAATTATTTTGCTAATTTAATTTAATTATTAAGTTAGAGAGTTTTGATTAATTGAATTATTTTTCTTTTATTTGAATTTGTAACTAAAAAGATGTGTTAGTTGAATTAAATAAAGTTATAATTATATAGAAAATTATAATTTTGTGATATTGATTTATGTGATGTATTAATTTAATAAATTGTTATTAGAATTATTTTAATTAAATAAAAGTGTGACAAATAACCTTTTATAAAGTAGTTATTAAAATAACTTAAAGGAGTTTTAATTCAGTTTTGCCAAACAAGACTTATTGTTTGTTAAGTCTTTATTCTAATTAGGTTTAACCAAACAAGGCATAAGGATTAATTGATTATTATTTTAGTGTTTAGCCAAACAAGCCTTATGGCTTTGATTTTCAAATAAAACATAACTGATGTCAGTTAAGTTAGTATTATATTATATATTTAATATTATTATTATTATTATTATTATTATTATACGTTAGTTGTTAGTACGCTCTAGAGTTAGGAAAAAAAACAAAAACGTAGAGGAAGAAGAAGAAGAAAAGAAGAAAAGAAGAGAGGAAGGAAGGCTAGAGAATTGAGAAAAGAATTGGGGAAAAGAGGTTTGATAATCAAAAGGGATAGCCATCATCTTCTACAATCAAGGTATTCTCCTATTTCCTTTAGTTTTCCCTTCTCCTATTTTTCTCTGTGAAATTCTTGTGATAGGATAATTGTTGATTTTATGTGTGTTCATATGATAAACCATTGTTGTAAAGTTATTTTCATAGGTTATATATGATTATAATCAATGAATTGATGATATATATGTAATTTGTGAAGAAAATGTTTTTATAGAGAGTTTTTATGAAAATATATTGTTTAGCTTAAAGTAGAAATTAAGGGTGAATTAGTGGTTTAGTTGATAAATTGAACGTTTAATTTGTTAGAGTATGTATAATCATTGATAAAGACACTTTGAATTAGTGGTTTTGGTTGAAAAACAAAAGTTACAGTGTTGATTTTCATTGAAATATCAAAAAGTGAGTTTTAGCCAAAAATAGTGAATTTGGGTGTGTTAATTTTGTTGTTTATGTGGTTGTATGGGTAGAATCATGTTTAGAGTTTGTGAAATATATTTACATGAAGTTGTTGTATGATTTACATGATATTTGATCCGTTAGAAAGCGAGCTTGTAGGCCCAAAATCGCTTTTTCTCATCTTTGTTCTTGAGGTCATCACGAGGTCTCGCAGAATCGGCGACACATGGCCTTGGACTTGCATAATATCTTTGTGGTATGCCCATATGCTCACGCTCGCAACGCTGCCCTTGTATCCTTGGTCGCCAGGCCATGTATGCCATGCCCACGCTAGTAGCGCGACCCACAATGTAAATAGTGGTAGCCATGGCCATGAGTTAGCGAATGGTCCGACCGTACTTTTTATACATGAAATTCTAAGAAAAGTTATGTGATGATAGTAGGACTGTAAAATGTTGATTTTAGTATTTCTATACTATGAATAATTATGTTATTAAGGATTAACTTGTGTTATAACTTGATTATGTGATTAAAAATCCAATTTTAAATGATGAACGTACTTAGTTATGTTTGTAAGATGGTAATGACTAATTATGTCATGATGACATATGTTTATAGGATATTGTGATTCGTATTGATTTGGTTTAGCCTACGAGCAAGGCAAGTTCTCTAACTCTACTTTTGTAATTGGAATCAATTATTGTTCTCAATATAGTAATGCAAGTTTTCTAATTCTTTATCTTGTTGAACTATTTATTCAATTCGATCACTTTATAAATGATGCAAGCTTCCTAAACTTTGGTTTGATGTTGACAAGTTATTCTTGTATTTAACTTTATGTTTAGCATGCGCAATTATTTATACTAATGTCGAAACAATTTTACCGCTTAGAATTCATTATGCATGCTTAGTATTCAATTCTAATTAACCTTGACTTAATATTGTTTAAGCAAGGCATGTTATAGTTATTCAAAGTATATGCTATTAGATTATTCCTAAAGCATGATTTTGGTTTACCATGTTGATTCAATTACGATTATTCTGTAATATGATGTTATTAATTCAACTAGCCCTCTAGTTGATGATCGTTGAACTTCAAATTACCCTTGAAAGCTTATCCAAACCAAACTCTCTTTGGTGCGGACTTGTACTCCAAATACTGAGATGAACAACCCTATTATTATCAGGGGATAACTTACGCGTAGCGTTAAATGTTTGTGCACAATACATGGTACGAAGGGTTGATCCCCCTAAGTACGAGGAGTCCTTATAGTCTTATGACTGTTAAAGTTGGATTGAAAGATTACTCGCAACTATGGACATAGTTCATGGTCTTATGACGCTCAGTTATATTTATTCCACATTTTGGATTTTAGTTTTTGGTTATTGTTGATAGAGTACTATTCCTTGTTGATAAGCCTATTTTGGCAGTTATTAATGTTATACTCCTGTTGATTCTATATTATATCCAGTGAGCAATTGTTTTGCTCACTCTTGCATATTTTAAAACTCATTGCAGCTAAAGAAGAGAAGGTAGATGAACCTTCGTCTAGCAAAGGAAAGGGAAAAGTGTTCAAGTGATGAAGACTTGTAATTTTACTTTGATTGAGATGTTAGATTTATATTATGATGATCTTAGACTTGGTTTAATGATGTTTATTTAATTTTCGCATTGAATGATTGTAATTAAAGGTTAGATAACCTGGGAGATTTTATTATGTAACCCTTTAATGGGAAATGTTTTATTTATCCATTTTTATTGTGATTGGGTAGTTAGATATGAATGTTTGATTAAGTGAACACCAGATCCTGTGGGAATGAAGTACCTGGATTTGGGGGTGTCACATTGGATGATGTGGATATCAACACCATTGACTTTTTCTGATGCATTTCTCACTATGTCTTTTGATAGGCCTATGTTTGATATTGGGTGGCTGTACCCTAGTTCTCGTTATATCTTTTGATAGACCTCTGTTAGATGTTGGGCGGTTGTGCCCCATTTCCTTGTATTTTTTCAGGTTATATACATAGATGATGTATTTAGATGATGATGTACTTAGGAATGTATGTATAATACTTTCTATTCCTTACATCATATTGTCATCTGTCATTTATTATGCATTTATTATGTCATGTATATGCATTTCCAGAGATGAGTTTAGCATTGACCCCTGAATGGTCTTATGATACGACACTACATATGTCTTCATCTATTGTTAGCTGGATTGAGCATACCCCACCCTTGTTAGTGGCCTCTTCCTTGAGATTGTGGTATAGCAGTTTATCTTCCCTGGATTGGGAGACAGTTGATCAGCTGTTGAGACACTCTATGATCCTCCTGACATTTCAGGTTCCACCGGGTTTTATAGAGGTTATGTTTGAGCATTGGATACTATACAAATATGTGTTCGGATTTGATACCCATGAGTTGACTCCTACATTGAAAGAGTATAAGCATCTTACAGACTTGCCATTAGATTGGCCTTGTGCTTGGATGGTTGTCGGTGACTGATGAGTAGGTTTTTAACCTACGATTTATCTTCTTTGAGTTTGTTATATTGTTAGTTTTATAAATATTTCATGTTGCTTTTGATGGGTTTTTTTTTCTATTTTAGGATATGAAGTGGGCACATCAATATGCTAGCATTGGAAGAAAATTCGAGCAAATTAACACATTCTGTAGGAGCGGCGCATGGCGCGCCATGATGCTGAGTAAAGTGGCACGGGGCGCGTTATGGCGTGTCTTGATCGATCGAGTAAGTATGGGCCGCGGTCTTGTCTTAGAAGCTAAACCGGTTGGTGCGCGCCAAGGTCAATCTGGTCGAGGCCCATTGATTTTTATGTGCTCGAAGATAGGTGGTGTTGGGAGATATAACTTCCTTATGTAATATGCTTATTTTAGGATTGTGTTAAGGAGTTTATCTAATGTTAATTGGGATTCTATGTCCACAAACTTTTTGGGTTGGACTTGGAGTTTGATTTCCATTAGAATTCTTATGTGACGAGTTTGAGATGGAATAGAATTGAAGTGATGGAGTGGGAGTGAGTTTGCTTATATTATTTGCTTGGATTTTTTGGCAAAGGGGAGAGACACTTAGAGACATACAATTGATGAGCAAGAATTTGGAGGAACAAGAAAAAGAGGTGATTTCACGAAGATTGCATTGTTAAAGGGCAAGAAGGGTGGTGTACTACTATTCTTCTTTAATTTCAAATTGTGTAATCAGGATGATGATTTCTTTTATTTATTCAGTATTTAATTCATTAGTTATGAACTAAATTACTTGTTAGGCTTGCAATGGATCTTTAACGTTAAATGACAATTATTATGCCTTGATTTAAGTTTAATAAATTATCAATTCAGTTTATCTATTGTGATTTGTGATTAATTTATGAATTGCTTGATCACCAATTTTATGTGGAATTGTATAGATTCGAGAGATGAGATATGATTCTAGACCTAATCACAATAGCATGTGTTCTTGAATTTTGTGATTGAACAGATTCTTAATTTATGTTAGGGTAGAGATATGACTAGCGTCGCATGTAATCTGAGAAGAACTTGGAATTAAATCCTTCTTAATTGTAATTCACATAGAGATATAGTGTATTAGTTATTTAGGGTGTTTGGCTTAATTCTATCTAAATTATGGATTTAAGTTAATATGGATTTAGTGCATTGAGAAATGGCTAATTCTACATGAGTGTTCTTGATTAATAAACTGAAATAATAAATTAAATTAGAATAAGGTTTGATAATTGGAATGATACTTAAAGTGAAGTTGTAAAGCCTAATTTTCCATTAATTGATTGAAATTAAGGTTGTTAAGTTGTGTTGATTAATTAATATTTTTAGCTTATGCGTTTTATTAAATATCATTTTTAATTTGGATTAGTTTAATAAGATTGGGTTAATACAAAATTGATAATTGTGAATATTAATTTCTTACTAGTTCTCTGTGGGAACGATACTCTACTTACTATTATACTACTTGTTGACCACATAAACTTGTGTGATTGTGCGTAATTAGATTTTACCCAACAAGTTTTTCGCGCCGTTGCCGGAGAATTTAGTATAGATTTTAATAATTTTTCAATATCAGTTTAATTAGTTCAGTTTTACTTAAACATTTTTTTCTTTTTGTTTTGTTTATTCTTATTTCAGGATTTTGAAGTTAGTTTATACAAACGCGATCCAAAAATCCAGACTTGCTTCCTTTTGAGGACGACATTGAGAAATGGTTGTAAAGGCTAAGTAAGTGGATCAAGGAGACAAGGGAAGACTTTGAGAATTCTAAAAAAGAAGAAGAAATGGATGCCAAAGACCAGAAAGCGTTGAGAGATTTTGCTACACCGAAAGTGACTGAGTTGCAGTCGAGTATCACCAGGCCCGCTATAGCTGCAAACACATTTGAAATCAAGCCTGGGACTATTCAGATGATCCAAAATTTAGTTCAGTTTGGGGGTTTGGCAAATGATGATCCGAATGAACACTTAGTCAACTTCTTGGAGATTTGTGACACCTTCAGGTATAATGGGGTGTTGGATGACGCAGTTAGACTTTGCTTGTTCCCATTCACTTTACGGAACAAGGCAAAGAGTTGGCTACACTCTCTACCGCTGGGATCCATAACTACATGGGAAGACCTCGCTCAAAAATTCTTAGCAAAATTTTTCCCACCAGCATAGACGGCAAAAATGAGAAACGAGATTACCATGTTTGAACAGCAGCATGGGGAATCACTATATGAAGCATGGGAGAGATATAAAGAGTTGCTCAAAAAGTGCCCACATCACAAATTACCCAAATGGCTGCAGATGAACACATTCTACAACGAGTTGAACGAAAATCTCAGAACCAGTATAGATGCAGCTTCGGGTGGAGCTTTTATGGAAAAGGGTTATGAGGAGGCATACGAATTGATAGACATAATGGCAGCTAACAACTACCAGTGGCCCACAACAAGATTGACACAACCTAAAGTGGCTGGGGTGTTAGAGGTAGATGGAGTGACAGCATTAGCATCGCAGATTTTAGCGTTATCTAAGAAAGTAGACGCTTTGTCAGGGCTACAAACTCAGCATGTTACAGTTATTTGTGAATTGTGCGTGAGTGAACATCCTACAGATCAATGTTCAATCAACCCAGCGTCAGTGCAATTTGTGGGTAGCTATAACAGAATTCCACAAAACATGTACCAGAATGCATACAATCCGAGGAATTGGAATCACCCAAAATTTTTGTGGAGTAATAACCAGCATCAACAAGCTCCACAACCATCTTATCCCCTGGGATTTCAGAATCAAAATCAACAAACAGCTCAACATCAGGAGAGAAAATCAGATTTAGAAGAGTTGTTGTCGAAGTATATTTCCAGTAACGAGGCAGCTATGAAATCTCAAGCAGTAGCCATCAAAAATTTTGAAAATCAGATGGGATAGATAGCTTTTGCCTTGAATAATAGATCTCAAGGAACT
This sequence comes from Panax quinquefolius, assembly GCA_020205615.1. NCBI lineage: Eukaryota > Viridiplantae > Streptophyta > Magnoliopsida > Apiales > Araliaceae > Panax > Panax quinquefolius. The sequence continues at coordinate 45,027,613 of CM035152.1, forward strand.
TTACCCAGTGATACAGAGAAAAATCCAAAAGGTAATCATGAGTAATGTCAGGTAATTATGTTAAGGAGTGGAAAACAGCATGAGGGATAGAAAATTGAAAATTCGGTTGTAAAAGATGATAACAAAGAAGGAGAAAACAAAGTGGTTGAGGACAATCATGCGGAAGAAAAGCAAGAGAATAAGGGTAAAATAGATAATTTACCAGTTGTGTACCCTCCACCACCATTTCAGCAAAGAATTCAGAAACAAAAATTAAACAAGCAATTTAGCAAGTTTTTAGAAGTTTTTAAGAAACTCCAAATAAATATTCTATTCGCAGAAGCCTTTGAGCAAATGCCAAATTAAGCTAAATTCATGAAGGGGATTTTATAAAGGAAAAAGAAGTGGGAAGTTTTGAAACGGTAGCTTTAACAGAGGAGTGCAGTGCAGTTTTACAAAAGAAGTTACCGCCAAAGTTGAAAGATCCGGGGTGCTTCACTATTCCATGTACAATTGGGAATATGGGCTTCCAAAAGTGTTTATGTGATTTGGGGGCAAGTGTAAATCTCATGTCGTTATCAGTATATACTGAATTAGGTTTACCAGCTCCAAAATCGACCAATATTTCTCTATAGTTGGTGGATAGGTCAGTCACGTACCCGAGAGGAATTGTGGAAGACATTCTGGTTAAAATGGATAAATTTATATTCCTTGCTGACTTTATAATTTTGGATTATTAGGAAGATAAAAATATCCCAATCATCCTAGGAAGACCATTCTTAGCTACGGGTAGAACCCTTATTGATGTACAAAAAGGTGAACTCACGATGAGGGTCCAAGATCAGGAAATCAAGTTCAATGTGTTCAAGGTCGTGAAATTTCCTACGGATGAAGAAGAGTGCTATCGAGTAGATCTCATTGATCGGATAGTTAAGGAAGACATGGAAAAGAGTTTGGTCAATGATCCGTTGGAAATTACATTGTTGGGAGATGAGGATGTGGATGACCTAGAATTCGTAGATTATTTTCATATGCTAGACTCTTTGCCACAAGCTAGCAGATTCAAAGCACCAGTTGAACCATTGCACATGGAGGAAAGAGCCACGACTAGGATGAAACCTTCATTGGAGGAGCCACTTACACTTGAGCTTAAGCCACTAACTAAACACCTCAGGTATGCATATTTAGGCAATTCTAATACTTTACCCGTTATTATTTTTGTTGCGCTTAATGAATTACAGGAAAATAAGTTGTTGAGAGTGCTTAGAGAACACAAATCGGCTATAGGATGGACAATTGCAGATATAAAGGGAATCAGTCCATCCTCTTGCATGCACAAAATTCTTATAGAAGAGGATGCATAGCCAATAGTGGAACAACAAAGATAGCTCAACCCAATCATGAAAGAGGTAGTGAAGAAAGAAATTTTGAAGTGGTTGGATGCGAGAATCATCTACCCTATTTCAGACAGTGTGTGGGTCAGTCCATTTCAATTTGTGCCAAAGAAGGGAGGAATGACCGTAGTAAAGAACGAGGATAATGAATTAATTCCAACAAGAACAGTGATTTGTTGGAGGGTTTGCATGGATTACAGGAAGTTGAATAAAGTGACTCGCAAAGACCATTTTCATCTACCTTTCATCGATCAGATGTTGGACAGATTGGAGGGATATGAGTTTTATTGTTTATTGGATGGGTATTCGGGGTATAATTAAATAGTCATTACCCCCGAAGATCAAGAAAAGACTACTTTCACGTGCCCATACGGTACCTTTGCTTTCAAAAGAATGTCTTTTAGCTTGTGTAATGCACCCACAACTTTCCAACGGTGTATGATGGTCATTTTCTCGGACATGGTGGAAAAGAATGTGGAAGTCTTCATGGACGATTTCTTTGTCTATGGAGATGATTTTGATGCTTGCTTGGAAAACTTGGTGATGGTTTTAAAGAGATGCGTAAAGACAAACTTGGTGCTTAACTTGGAAAAGTGCCATTTCATGGTCAAAGAAGGAATAATCTTGGGGCACAAGGTGTCAGCGAAGGGGTTAGAAGTTGATAGGGCAAAACTGGAGATTATTGAAAACCTTCCACCACCAACTTCAGTAAAAGGAATTCGTAGCTTTTTGGGACATGCCGGGTTCTATAGGAGATTTATAAAAGATTTCTCTAAGATTGAAAAACCATTATGCAGCCTTTTAGAGAAGGATTCTGTTTTTAAGTTTGATGAGGGTTGTAAGTTAGCATTTGAGCTATTGAAGAATAAATTGACTACAACTCCAGTTATCATCTCACCGGATTGGAATATGCCTTTTGAGTTAATGTGTGATGCAAGCGACCATGAAGTTGGGGCTATCTTGGGTTAACGCCGAGAGAAGATATTCCACGCCATAGACTATGAAAGTAAGACACTTATGAAAACCCAAATGAATTACACAACTACAGAAAAAGAGTTACTTGCAGTAGTATATGCCTTTGACAAATTTCGGGCATATTTAATTGGGACAAAGGTAGTGGTGTATACGGATCACTCGTCAATTCAGTATTTAATCTCGAAGAAGGATGCTACGCCATGACTTATAAGATGGATACTCCTCCTATAAGAATTTGATTTAGAAATAAAAGATAGAAAGGGGACAGAGAATCAAGTAGTAGACCATCTTTCAAGGTTAGAAAATACGGACAAAGATGAGGCAGATAAGTGTGTAATCAATGAGTCATTTCTAGATGAGCAACTGTTTGGAGTCAATGTAGAATTTCCCTGGTACGCGGATTTCGCTAACTATCTAGTGAGCAGCATCTTTCCCCCTGATCTTACACGAAAGCATAAAAAGAAGTTCCAACATGACGTCAAGTGGTACATGTGGGATGAGCCATATCTATTCAAACAGTGCGCTGATAAGGTGATTAGAAGGTGTGTACCATATAGCGAGATGAAGAACATACTGCACGATTGTCATTCATCTGCATATGGGGGACATTACGAGAGTGAAAGGACAACGTCCAAAATACTTCAAGCAGAATTTTATTGGCCTACTATATTCAAGGATGCTCACCAGTTCGTGAAGAGTTGTGACATATGTCAATGGATGGGCAACATCTCAAAAAGGAATGAAATGCCACTCAATACAATCATTGAGGTAGAAGTCTTTGATGTATGGGGAATGAACTTTATGGGGCCTTTTCCTCCATCATTCAATAACTTATACATTCTCCTTGTTGTGGATTATGTAACAAAATGGGTGGAAGCTGTAGCACTCCCTACAAATGATGCTAAATTGGTCCTAAAATTCCTATAAAAGAACATATTCACACGATTCGGCATGCCAAGAGCAATCACAAGTGACGAGGGAAGTCACTTCTGCAACAAAGCATTCACAGCTCTCTTGGAAAAATAAGGAGTTAATCATAGAGTTGCAACAACATATCACCCCCAGACAAGTGGGCAAGCTGAGGTCTCCAATAGCGAGGTGAAGAGAATTTTATAGAAGGTAGTAAATCCGAACAGAAAAGACTGGTCTCTAAAGTTAGATGATGCATTATGGGCTTATAGGACAGCATACAAGACACCAATTGGGATGTTGCCATATCAATTAGTTTACGGTAAAGCGTGTCACCTACCTGTGGAGCTACAACATAAAGCCTACTGGGCAATTCAAAAGCTTAAATTTGACCAAACAGCAGCAGGATAAAAGAGGCTTCTTCAATTGAATGAACTGGATGAGTTCAGACTACAAGCCTGTGAGAATTTGAAGTTGTATATAGAGAAGGTCAAGAAATGGCATGACCAGAAAATCTTGCAAAGAAAATTTAAACCAGGGCAATCGGTACTGTTGTTTAATTCAAGATTAAGACTATTTTCTGGAAAGCTCAAATCTAGATGGTTGGATGCATTTACTATTAAGACAGTTTTCCCACATGGCGCCATTGAGCTTTATAGCAGAAATCTGCTCGAAACCTTCAAAGTCAACGGGGCAAAGGCTAAAGCACTACTAGAGTGGCGGCGTCGACAATGAAGCCATAGCAATCACACTTGCAAATGCACCATGAAATAATAGGAACCATCGGGTTTACGACGTTAAAACTAGAGCTACTTGAGAGGCAACCCAAGCTCTAATCCTTTTCTATTTTAGTTATTACGTACATTTCTAGCTTATAGTTTAGCTTAGATAACTCTTTTTCTTAGAATAATTATTTCATGTTGATATGTTTGTAGGAAATGATGGAAAAATAAAGGCTCCAAGTTATTGATCAAGTGGCGCGGGCCGCGCCACTTAAAGCATATATACAGCGCGGGGTGTGCCAATTCACCGATTACAGTCTGATCCCCCAGCGCGGGGCGCGCCACATCAAGCACACAAGAGGCGTGGGGCACGCTACTAAACCAGTAGGTACTGATCCCCAAGCGCGGGGCACGCCGCATAAGGCATACACATAGAGTGGGGTGCGCTAATATACCAGTATACATTGATCCTACAGTGCGAGGCGCGCCATCTCAGGCCTACACACGGCGCAGGCTGCGCCGCTCAAAAATGCCAGGCACTAAAGTGATCTAATTGAACCATACACAGCAACAAACATCTAAAAACTCCTCCTTACACCCAAACTCCCCACTTCTCTTACAACTCAAACTCTTCCAATACTCCATAACTCCTATAACTTCCACAACTCCCACTACACCACTTCTCCTTCTCCTTTCTAACTTCTTCTCCCATTAAACCCATAAACTCTACAACTCCCAACACAGGTTGGTTTTTCATCTCCTATATGAACTCTACCCATGAAAGTAGCCAAATTCATAAAAGATACAAACAATACACTCCAACACTAAATCTAATTCCTCTCCTACACAAATTCATTCAAATTGGGGCATCTTTACAAAGGGGGAAACACAAAAATTTCCATTGAAGGTAAACACAAATTTGCTTTATTCTCATTCTTCTTCTCTTTTATTGGTAATTATTGGTTGGAAAACCTTGGGAATTGGTTGCCCAAGGACTGTGTTACCTTATTTCACACTTTGGCTAGAGAGATAGTTCCAAGAAACCAAGTTTGGGGGAATTAACCCTTACGCCCACCAATTGTTCGACAAAATTCCTGAACCAAAATTTTTGCCTAACCCTCACCATAAACACCATGTCTTCACACAAAAGACAATGTCTATCCACCTCCACTACTCGTGCTCGATATAATTATACCAAATTTGTTAGTGAAGGGGCTGAGGGCAAGTTCAAATCATCTATAGACAAGAAGACTTTGGTGTTAGAAGGTGGATTGAAGTCGGATGCTAACTTGGATGGTGATATGGCTCAAATGATTATGGAACGAAATTGATTTCAGTTAGTGGAGAAACCACTTCCAGCAGTGATTAACATAATGAAATAGTTTTATGCCAATGCAATGGAGCATGTCAATCACATAGTCATGGTTTGGGGTAAACCATTTTCCTTTTATGTTGATGCTATTAACGAGTACTTTGGGCTGGAAACACGGAATGACAGACGATATGAAGATGGTTTGCCCAACTTGGATGAGATATTTATAAGATTGTGCAAACCAGGAACTTAATGGGTTACCTGAGCCAAAACGGATGAAAAGATAAGTTTTCCACACTCAGTGCTAAGTAGGTAGGGTAAAGAATGGTATGCATTCCTTTGTGGCCGATTGATTCCCACACGCAACCAAAATGATGTTACTAAGGAAAGGGCATGGGTACTTTATGGGATTGTGCACCACCATTATCGGGTGAATAATTCTATTGTGTTTTACAATGTGGATGTGGGTGCATGTATTCAGGAGTCCATTGATCGGCTGCTATGGGGAAGTACTACGGGGGGCCTTTTGCACGATTTTTTAATAACCAATTTGTGCCACAATGCTGGGGTGCAATGGCATCCCTCTGAACCAATCCAACAACCAATGGCTATAATAGATCATGCTACAATTGAGAAGTATAAGGCATGGGAGGGGGCGAGATCACATCTAAGAGGAGAAGGCTATATTATGATTCACCAACCCTCACCCCCAGTTGCAGCAGAACCAATACAAGAGCAACCACCTCGTGGTTCAAGGAATCAATTTTTGTGGCTGGCTCAACGCCAAGACTTAATGCATCAGTACAATGCAAATGCATTCAACACGCTAGCTGATACATTTTCTCGCTACAATCCTAATGCACATCCGATGGCCATGCTTGTTCCTCTTGTCCTTCCAGCATATCCTCCTTCGGACGATGATGACCAGTAACTCATCTTTCAGGGAAGTCCTCGTGTTTTTCTTTGATTTATTTTGTCGTAATGAAGACATTACTTGCTTTAAGTTTGGGGGGGGGGGGGGATTCTGTTTTTACCTGGTTAATTTATGAAATTTTTTAGAAATCATGATTAGTTAGTTTGTTTAGTTTTTATAATTGTTCGTGTTCATGGCATTTAGTTTACTATATTCGTATGTTTAAATAAAAAAAATGCATGTAGTTTAAATTGCATGAATCCAGTTATTAGATAGTAAAGGTTTATTCTTGGCCAGTGATGAGATTGGAATTATGTAGACAAGTACAGTACTAAATATGAGAACTTTGATGTAATTTTTGTTATGAATTGGATCTTTGGCTGTTTGAAACTAGTATAAAAAGGTTAGCACGTTAATAACACCTCTGTGGACTGATTAGTTCAAATGGATACATAAAGAATTTCTAAAGGATAATGCTAGTTTAAATAAAAGAATGACGAGAATAGGTAATGAAGATAATGAATTAGGCAAGAACCTAAGTTTGGGGAAATATTTGGGGTATATAAGCTTTTAAAAATATAGATATATATATATATAAAGAATCATGGCTAGTCTTATTTCGGGGCCTTTGTTACTTGAGTAAGTACGCCCGAGGGAGTGTCTCTACACCTAGCACCCTAAGATCTTTTATGGTCTGGGAGTCATTGGTTGAAAGCTCGCTAAGGGGTAGCACTGTTAGGCTAATGGAATGAGACATTGCACAGTCATGGTTAATAATAAAAAAAGAAAAAGAGAGAAATAAAACAGGAAATAAGAGCAAAAAGCCCCCGTAAAAGAAAGAAAGAAAAAAGCACAAGTACCCTAGGTGATTCTTTAATATTGGTGATTGCTTGATTTTAGTTGGAACTTATCTATTTTCAAAATTCTTAAGTTTAAATTGTATGATCCCTTATAAGAAAATTGTTATGTATTAAATTTGAATTTGTATCAGTTAGCATGGATGTGAAGCACACACACACTATACCAGTAATCACGGTTTAAGATTCGAGGATTGATAAGGAATTATTGATTGGTTCTGATGTGAAGTGTTGTCATGTTTGCTTAATTTTTCTGAGGCTGTGTGAGTAAGATGTATACTATCTTAATACTGGATTCGTAGTTGTTAGTACATGTGAGACCCCAGATTTTATCAATAAAGATTTAAATTTTGTCGAAATAATTTTTAATATTATGGTGTGAATTTGAGATAATATTATAGTTGTGGGTAGTATTTATAAATTTTGCAAAGTATGCAAGTGGTTATATTATATTCGATTGGTCGGGAATATTCGGTTTAGCAGGAATATTTGTACAACTACTCAATCATTGGTGGACCCTAAATGTAATTATTGTCGAATTGAGAAAACGACAAAAATATTTTATTGAAATAACGGTGGAAGTTTTACCATTGATACTGTTGAACTACTCGGTAGTAAAAGTACAGTAATACGTGTGGTTGCATAGTAGCACACCTAGTATTGATTATTGATGCTTATGTGAGAAGTCACTCGGTTTGATTCCATTATTGTCGATTAATAATATGAATTATTATAGATAATGACATTTTGTTTTATTCGTATTATTAACGTAATAAAATGTAAACATCTTTTATATAAAATGTAATACTTTATTAAAGTTATTCTATAAATAGAATATATTATATTTTATTATGCATAGTGTTGCATAGTGTTTTGCATAGTGTTTTGCATAGTAAAATGTTTTTATATAAATAGAATATATGATATTTTATTTAAAAGATTTTGCTTTAAATATGGACCGTCGATTAAAGTAAATCAATCTGACCGCTTCATGGATTAATTACTATGCATTCTATTTTCCTATAAATAGAAGCTCATTCCTTCATTATTTTCTTACGAATTCAATTTGAAACTCTAGAGAGAAATTATAGAGAGAAGCTATAGAGAAAAATCTATAGAGAGAAAGAAGAAGAGTATTCGGTACTTCACTACTTTGATATCCAAAGGTCTTTTACGGTAAGGGATATTATTCTTTTTGTATTCAAAAGAGAACTTCATTATTCCATTTCTTCATTGTTACATTGGAATAACTTTGTATATGCTGAATACCCTATACTTGGTGACATTCTTCTATTATTCTCATCTTTATTATTCCGTTGGAACATCCTCGTCTGGTTTTACGCTTTACAGGACCGGTTTCCGCCTCTTTATTATTCTGTCTTAATTATTCATTTGGAATATCCTCGTGCATGTGTTTTACAGGACTGGTTCCATCTTTATTATTACGTATTTATTATTCTCATTGGAATAACTTTTGCCTATCTGGGCACCGCATGCATGGTGATTTCTGTTGTTATTCCATTCTTTATTATTCTGTTGGAACATCCTGTTGGGTGTGAATTTCACCTGACTGGTTCCGTTATTATTATTCTGTTGGAATAACCTGGTCTATGGGAATTCCGCATGCGTGGTGATTTTTTTGTTATTCCATTCGTTATTATACTCAATTGGTTGAAATTTTGACTTATATACTCCATGAAATTAGTGAAATATCCTTGATATTTGCGCTTCATCCAGTATTTTTCATGGAAATATTCTTCTGAGCATTCTTGAATTTTACTCTACAAAGCAGTATCATGTTGTCAATTTGGACATTATTAGTTCTTGGATAAATTAATTCTTGAACTTGTTTATTGAATTATTATGTCATTGACATCATCCTCATGTTATATTATGTTGAAAGTCATCTTTGGCTTACGTGCGTAGATGGACTTAGTATGATTATGACCAGGGGATCATTCTAAGATAATCATGACTGTTATAAATGATGTGATAAAAGTCCTCGATTGGCTCGTAAAGCATTGATGAATAGTTTTTGGTATGATTATGACGGTGGTTTATTCTTATATAGTCATGACCATTGATGATTTAATGAAAATTCTTGACCGTGGTACAGGGATGATTAGATGTGGTGGAATATTTATTAAAGCTGAGTCTCAGCTATAACAGTGATGAAAAACCTTTTAAATCATAAAAGATAGTAGATTTTATTTTCTACTTGAATCTTTTAATGGATTGCTGGTTCCGCTGTAGTTAAACTTGATTTTCATTATATCTTATCAGTTTAACACTGTTGTAGGCTAATGATAATTTATTCTACATTATCTTAGTCATAATATTTCTTACTGAGCTAGTTGAGCTCACCCTTTCTTTCACTGTTCTCTTCAGGAAATGAGAATATAGCTGGGACGAGTCGGGGAACGGAGTAATGGTCCCAAAGATAGCATTAGTAGTCCTCATTATTCTGTTAAATTGTGTGACAATAAATGTAATGAGGACTCCTTGAGTATGGATATTGTCTAAATGACAATATTCCTATTAGAACTCTCAGTTTATGTATTGTCGTATGTTACACGACAGATGTATAATTAAGTTTGTATTTGAATTTATGTACCATGTAAGTGGCGATCCAAGATGGGTGACGTATACCTAATTTTGGGGGTGTCACAGTAGGTAGTTGCATTGCATTGCATTTTGCTTGAGGACAAGCAATGTTTCAAGTTTGGGGGAATTTGATGAGTAGGTTTTTAACCTATGATTTATCTTTATTTAGCTTGTTATATTGTTAGTTTTTTTAATTATTACATGTTGCATATGATGGGTTTTTGTTTCTTTTTTAGGATATGAAGTGAGAACATCAAGATGCTAGCATTGGAAGAAAATTTGAACAAATTTACACATTCTGTAGGAGCGGTGCGGGGCGTGCCATGATGTTGACTAAAGTGGCGTGGGGCGCGCTATAGCTTGTCGATCATTTTGATTGAGTAATGGAGGCTACGCTTATCTTAGAAACTAAACCCAAAGACGGGCGCCCAGATGCAGGTTAGAAATGATTGATTTTTTATGTGCTCGAAGATAGGTGGTGTTGGGAGATATAACTTCCTTATGTAATATGCTTATTTTAGGATTGTGTTAAGGAGTTTATCTAATGTTAATTGGGATTCTATGTCCACAAACTTGTTGGGTTGGACTTGGAGTTTGATTTCCATTAGAATTCTTATGTGATGAGTTTGAGATGGAATAGAATTGAAGTGATGGAGTGGGAGTGAGTTTGCTTATATTATTTGCTTGGATTTTTTGGCAAAGGGGAGAGACACTTAGAGACATACAATTGATGAGCAAGAATTTGGAGGAACAAGAAAAAGAGGTGATTTCACGAAGATTGCATTGTTGAAGGGAAAGAAGGGTGGTGTACTACTATTCTTCTTTAATTTCAAATTGTGTAATCAGGATGATGATTTCTTTTATTTATTCAGTATTTAATTCATTAGTTATGAACTAAATTACTTGTTAGGCTTGCAATGGATCTTTAACGTTAAATGACAATTATTATGCCTTGATTTAAGTTTAATAATTATCAATTCAGTTTATCTATTGTGATTTGTGATTAATTTATGAATTTCTTGATCACCAATTTTATGTGGAATTGTATAAATTCGAGAGATGAGATATGATTCTAGACCTAATCACAATAGCATGTGTTCTTGAATTTTGTGATTGAACGGATTCTTAATTTATGTTAGGGTAGAGATATGACTAGCATCGCATGTAATCTGAGAAGAACTTGGAATTAAATCCTTCTTAATTTTAATTCACATAGAGATATAGTGAATTAGTTATTTATGGTGTTTGACTTAATTCTATCTAAATTGTGGATTTAAGTATGGATTTATTGAATTGAGAAATGGCTAATTCTATATGAGTGTTATTGATTAATAAACTAAAATAATAAATTAAATTAGAATAAGGTTTGATAATTGGAATGATACTTAAAGTGAAGTTGTAAAGCCTAATTCTCCATTAATTGTTTGAAATTAAGGTTTTTAAGTTGTGTTGATTAATTAATATTTTTAGTTTATGGGTTTTATTAAATATCATTTTTAATTTAGATTAGTTTAATAAAATTGGGTTAATACAAAATTGATAATTGTGGATAATAATTTCTTACTAATTCTCCATGGGAACGATACTCTACTTATTATTATATTACTTGTTGACCACATATACTTGAGTGATTGTGCGTAATTAGATTTTACCTAACAGTGACATGAGCTGGCAGCTTATGACCTTGACATGCTTGAGGCACAGAGTTGCCCTGGACGAGATTAACTCGGGGCATGTAGTGTCCATGAGTTTCTTGATTGACAGATTTGGGTCACTGGACAGCTATATGCGATACTTCGGGGACTTCACCATTTCTGAGGGTGATTGGCATGTCGCTCGTGTGGATATATTCTTGATGTACATAGTGGCCTATTTGTGTATGTTGTTGTACATGGACAATCTAGATATCATTGTGATTATGGTTGTTTGTTCTTTTCGGGAGGGTCATATACCATTTTATCGATAATTTTGGCAGACCTTGAGATCAGCCATGTTTTGCCATACCCATTCAGTGGGGGTTTTCATAAGCAGTGCGTTCTTGTTGTACGTGTGGTTTATGACACACTTGAGACCAATTGGCACTTTCAGACGTCATGGGTATTATTTTTCCTATGAGATAGCCATGTCATATTCCTTTCAGCCAGCTGAGTGTACAGACGTAACATCCTGGTTGGCTTTCTTGTCAGGGATCGAGGACCCGTTTGATATTTTGCCATGTTCAGGGCTCAGCTCTCCCTATAGCTTCATTACTCATACAGTTGGCACGGACTATCTTCCCCTGGCCGATTTTAGGGGGGTGACCATATATCATCTACTGGCGGTTATGGCATAGTTTGACCAGTTTCGGTATATCAATCCCCTTGACAGGGTAGTGGGTCAATGATTGTCATCTCAGCTTCTATCAGTAGAGGATTTGTCCAGGATTTATGACTGTTGGACTCGTCAAGAGAGGGCTAATTTTTTTACTAGCCATCCAGGTCGTTCTCAAGAGTATTCTGCATGGTTGGAGGCAAAGATTGCATCGGTTAGGGTTGTATCCTCAGAGTCGGGTATTAATTCTGATGATGGGGAGCCTATGGAGTACCCTGATTCTCCCATCGAGGATTAGCTGTTTACTATTTCATCAGTTGCTCAGGTTGATTCCCCCAGTATTCCCACTACTGTGGCTCCACATTCCGCAAAGTACTTAGAGCAGATGTTACATCTGATGACGTTTTAGAGGGATCAGGAAAGGGCCTTGATGTTGACAACTTTTTCTAATAGAGATGCCGCTCTTGTTAAGAGAGATGATGCTCTAGCTCACAGGGATACTGATGTTATTGAGTGGGCTGAGGCTTAATCATCGAGGGATGCAACTATTGTTGAGCGGGATAAAGTTCTAGCTACCCGAGATGTTGCCACTACAGATAGTACTGCACTTAGATCTCATACTACTAACATTATTGCATAGATGAGGGCATTCATTGATGAGCACGATAGCACCATGCAGATGGCCGTAGATCTCTTGGCTCATGTGGACACCCTAGGGCAGGAGATCATGGATTTACCTCCATCTACTGAGAGGGATACAATATTAGACTTGATAGCTCGCTTATCCACAGGTTTATAAATTAGCTTTGATTTTCCTGTATAAACTAGGTAAGCTATTTTTGTCATGTACAAGACATATTGTATAAATCAAATATTATTATATGGCAAGAAAAATGTTTTGATTCACTTCCCTTTTAGATATATCTTGTTACTTGCTTAATAGTTGCCTTTTCTCTAGGACTTATGATCTCGATATATTCTGAACTCCTCCTTGATGGATGGACATTGAGATGTCTCAGGATCTTTCAGAATGGATAGTCGATCTTTGTGTTTCCCCACTCTTTTTGGTGTCTTGGGACTGGTTTCTGATTGTGGTTGTGGAGAGGATTTTGGCTTTCCTCTCTGAGGGTGACTTCATCATAGATGGTCGCCAATACTCCCATGTATGGGGGAGACTAGGTAGTTCCTTCTCTTATGGACTGGTGTTTCTCTTTGAGGATTCAACCACAGTATAGATGGTCGCCAGTTTTATCTCCCATTTTTGCGGGGAGACCAGGTAGTTCAATCCCTATGGTTTAAGTCGATGAGGTGTGGTTTAACCTCCCCACAGATGGTCGTCGATGTATTCCCGTGTATGGGGGAGATTAGGTAGTTCCATCTCTTATGGTTTGTTTTGAAAAGTTGAAGGATGATCCCAATATCGTTGATAGGGTTTTGTATTTTTGTAGGGGTGAGACCGCACCATGAATGGCTGCCTACGTACTCCCGTTGATGAGGGGAGATCAGGTCTGCGTAGTTCGAACCTAGCATGAAAAGGTTGAAGGGTATGGATTTTTTTGTTTTTATAGAAGTTAGACCGCACCATAGAAGGTTTCCTAGGTACTCCCATGTATAGGGGAGATCAGGTCTGCGTAGGTCCAACCTAACATGAAAAGGTTGAAAATTGTATGTGGTGAAAGGAGTTTTGTTTTTGTAGAGGTTAGACTGGATCATAAATGGCTGCCTATGTACTCCCGTGTATTGGGGAGGTTAGGTCTGCATAGTTCATTCCTGATGGGACAAACTGATGTGGTTAGAAAGGCTTTGAGAACCTAAATTAACTGATGGATTGATGATCCAGAACCAGGATGCTGATTTGCAAGTAACTTCAGACATTATATTATTTGATGGTGTCTGAGTTGATGAGTTGGGGAAATTCTTTACCATCCATTCTGTCGACGTTGGGATTTTGGAGTGTCCCTTTTCGTTACTTATTCATTGGTGTTCTCATGTTAATGTTAGATTTGTTTGAAAAAACAAGTGAAAAAGGTCCTACATGTGTAATGTCGATGATTTGACTTTAAGAGTCGCTAGTTGGTGTTTTTAACTGGTTGCACCAATGCAACCAAAAAGGTTTACACATTGACCCAAAGGTGTTTGACAATCGCTAGGCGCCCTATGAAACCGAGATTCATTTGGGGTCCGGGGCTTGATTATGCGGAGGGAAGGTGTTAGGCACCCCCCGACATCCGTGTTACCACGGTGACCACCACTTTTCAAAAAAATTGTTATATGAATGTGTGTGTTTGTGTGTGTGTATGGATTAATGTGCAATTATTTAAAAGTAGTGTGAGGCCTCGTTCGCACCTATATACACAAGGTTTGAATTTTATAGAAAAATTCAGTTTTAACCAAGATATATCAATGAAGTTTTATAAAAGAGGTTTTTCAAACCCTATGCTCAATAGGAATTGAGACCTTTTCATACTTCCATTTTTTATTAAATGTTCGATTGTTTGCTTTTATTTTCGAGATGCCAAGCATTCTCGAAAATAATATCTGAAAGATCTTTAGAACTCCTCATCGCATTTACGTGACCATCCAAGGAAATTCGAGACAATTTGTAAAAATAATGTACAGTACTCGCTACGGCTAAAAGATGTTCATCATGCGAACCGAATCTAGATTCAGTAAACTGAATTTGTGATCACATGATTTCTAGGCTCACATGATACTGCAATTTGTATGGAAAGTAGTAAGTAGTTATATATATAAAAGTTGTAAATATATATATATACAGATATGATCAACCACCACGAAGTAACTCCATGGGGGATCGAAAATGTAAATATATAAAAGCGGTAAAAATATATATATGAACATGATCAACCACCACGAAGTAAACTCTGTGTGATACGAAATGTAAATAAAGTCAGAAGCGATCAACCGCCACAAGTAAACTCGAGCGATTTAAATGTAAATAAAGCTATAAAGGGCCACGAAGTAAACTCCAGGCCGTACATGAATGTAAATATATATATATATATGTACAAATATATGTATAAAAGCAATAAACACACCAGATGTGAATCCAGACTCATCGGATATGTCCGACAATAATTATATATATAAGTATATATATATATATATATAAAAGCGATTAAACGCACCGGATATAAAATCCAGGCTCATCGAATGATCGACCACAGTTTATATATATAAGTATATATATATATATATATAAGCAATTAAACGCTCCAAACCGAAGTCTAGGCTCAATCGAGGCATAACTCGATAATGTTAGTCTATATATGAAATATATACAAATATATAAGTATATATATACAGACAGAAAATGAAAACCACGAACCGAAGTCCAAGCAAACACACTCACACAACTCTCAATGTGTATAACAGTGTGTGCTAATATGAGAAGAAGGCTTTATAAAATATGAGAAGGCTTACAGTGGGCTGCCAAAGTAGACTTTTATTGACTTTAAATGGATAAACACTCAGCTCTCGCCGGATAAAAGATAGCTATATGTGAGCTAACTAGTGTTTAGAAGTGAGGAAACACTCAAAAGATGTGTATACAGAGCAAAATGGACAGGGCTTCCTTGCCTTTTTCACTCCCTCTTCTTCTCAAATGGCTGACCCCAAGGCTTGTATATATAGACGGATGGTCGCAGGTACACCTGCGACTGGTCGTGGTGCATCCGAGCCTCGCGAGTCTCGTCGTCTCGTAGTACGCGCACTCATGCACTGTAATGTCCGCTCAAACTTGTAGAACTTCAATCCGAGCATCCGAACGAGGTATATCTGACCTTCTTCAGACCATTTGTGTCGAGAGTTACGAAATGACATGGATTAGAGGTTGTACGAAGTCAGGAAGAGGGGTATATGCCCATGGTCTTCAAGCTTCAAATTCTATCCAAAGTACTGCCACGCGTAATAGTCACTCGGGATTGTCAATCCTTGGCTCTTGTGGGACATTGTTGGATGTATATATGTATGTATGTATGAAGTGTTGAGATGACATGCCATTGTCGAAGGAACAAGATGATGTGTGACTCCTCACCGGGGTTATCGCCGGTTTAAGCGGAAAGTAGACGTTGCTCAGTGTTACAGCTGAGATTGAACTACTTGTTGATATGCCGTGATATCATCTTGTTGATATAGTAAGATGATGTTGTGACTCCTCACCGGGGTTATCACCGGTTTAAGCGGAAAGTAGACGTTGCTCAGGGTTACATCTGAGATTGGACTGCTGCTTGTTTGTATGTATCAACGCTATCCGTGGATGTTCCATCGCCTGCTGTCAACTCCGGGTCTAAGGTGTGTGTGCCTCGACAGGATGTCTGAGGTTGAAGCTGATTGCATATGTTTGAAACAAGCATTTCCAGGGTTATCGCTGAAACTGCAATGGCATCTCTTGGGGCTATCACCAAGGATGAGGCTGCTACTCCCAGTGTTTCTCTGGGACTGGAACTGAGCGTCGTGGTGTTATCGCCGAGACAGAAATGTCCTCTCCAGTGTTGTTGCCGGTCTTTTGATCTGCATATCTCGGGGTTATCTCCAAAATTGGAAATGACATTCTCGGTATGTGTTTCAGGTTTGAGATGATGTTCCCGATTTGTGTTCCGGGTTGGAACTGAACTTCCGGTAGTATCCGGAATGGATGTAAGTTGTCTTTCAGGGTTATCTCCAAAAGACAAATCTACCCTCCTACAATATTAGTAATAGGAGTGCAGAAAATTTTGAGTGTCTACAAATGCCCTTCTTTATCATATTCACGCAATGCAAGGCATGGATAGGATAAAGAATACTAGACACTTGAAATGCAAGCAAGATAAGCATGATGCTATACGCATCAACATGATGCAAATGTATGATGCCTGATTGTCAGGTAATCCTGCTGGGATGACAATCAATGATGGCTTGGACCTGCGATCCAAGTCTCCAAGGATGTTGACGTTGGGGCTATCACCAAAGTCTTGAATCCTAGACATTGGCTTATATTCCATAGAGGTACCTCTTG